>JAWKAU010001099.1:0-16583 GCA_033398695.1 Orobanche coerulescens
GCAACTCAAGATACAGTATGGGACCCTGAATTAGAACCCGACAGAAGATGGTTGAGATATCACCCGCAAGAGCCAAGAGATGATCATTGGAAACATTGATGCTGGTGTTTCTACCCGTAGAAGAATACAGAGTACACAAGGAAATGTACTATGTGCGCAAGAAGAACCAGATACTGAGATATCACCATTTCCCGAATGGAAATCTCAATCCGAGCTTAGAAGACTTAATATGTGCACTATTGTTGTTTTCTTAGCCCAATCCGAACTCGCTTCTACCAAAGAAGCTCTCAACAATTCTCATTGGATCACATTTATGGAAGAAGAGCTCAACGGTTTCGAAAGAAACAACATATGGTATCTTGTGCCCAGACCTACGCATCAATCAGTAATTGTAACCAAATAGGTATTTAGAAATAAGAAGGATAGAAATGGACTCATTATCAGGAATAAATCCCGACTAGTCGCCCAAGTCTACAGACAGGAAGAAGGCATGTATCACGATGAGACATTTTCCCCGTAGCTTACTAGAAGCCATTATGATATTTTTGCCCTTGCCGCCCATAAGAGCTTCATTGTATACCAAATGGACGTCAAAAGTGCATTCCCGAATGGAAACTCACTTGAAGAAGTATATGTTGAACAACCACCGTGGTTTGTCAATCCATAAGGCGAAGACCTAGTATACAAAGCTAATAAAGGCATCAGATGAACTTAAGCAAGCCCCTAGAGTATGGTATGGGACCCTGTCCCAGTATCTGACCGATAATGGATTCGAGAAAGGTGTTGTGGACAAGACCTTGTTCAAAATACAGGAAGGTGATGACCTCCTGATGGTTCAAATCTATGTAGATGATATAATATTTGGTTCAGCTAACCTTGGTTTATGTCAAAGGTTCTCTCATCTCATGCAAAGTAAATTTGAAATGAGTATGATGGGAGAACTTAGTTATTTCCTAGGTTTGCAGGTAAAACAGTTGCCTACAGGGATTTTCATCAACCAGGAAAAATACAGCAAGGAGCTTCTCAACAAATTTGGAATGAATACTTCCAAATCATCGTCAACCCCCATGAGCACTTCCATGCAAATTAGTGCGGATGAAGCTGGAAAGCCGATTGATCAATCACTCTACAGGAAGCTTATTGGCTCACTCCTGTACCTAACGGCTAGCAGGCCCGATATCCAGTTTTCTGTGGGAGTGTGTGCGCGATATCAAGTATCACCTAAAGAATCACACTTCGCAACAGCTAAACGAATCCTGAAATACGTCAAAGGAATAGTCGATGTAGGACTGTGGTATCCTAAAGAAGGCAGATTCGATTTAGTTGGCTACAGCGACTCGGATCTCGGAGGTTGCAAGCTAAATAGGAAGAGTACAAGCGGAACTTGTCACTTTCTTGGACCTAGACTTGTGTCTTGGTTTAGCAAGAAACAATTAGCAAACTCGCTTTCCACGGTCAATCAATACTATGTCACCGTAGTTGCCGATGCAGATCCTTTAGATGCAACAAAAGCCGCGATTATGGAATTGAAGCCAAAGAGATGCCGATTATATGCGACAGCACGAGTGCAATTGCTATCACTCACAACCCTGTATTGCACTCGCGCACCAAGCATATCAACATGAAGCATCACTTCATTCGGAATCATGTTGAAAACAAGGATGTTCGGCTAGAAAAACTTCATACAGATATCTAGTTAGCCGACATCTTCACCAAGCCTCTCGACATAGCAAGATTCTGCATGCTTCGACATGAATTGGGATTGCTATAGCCTAACTCTCTGTAAGTTTTTAATGCTTTTACTCAGCAAATTGAGGGGGAATGCTGTAAGACCCAAGAATACAGTATCCACCGTTAGTTATCTGTACACTCAGTCTATCAGAACAACACTGTAGGAACCAAGCGATATGAATTACCCTACATCTGATGTGTGCAATAATTAAGGGGGAATACAGTATGACCCAAGAATACAGCATTAATCCGAAAGCTGTTGTATCGAATTGAAACTCGTATGTACCTTTTAAGGGGGAACGCTGTATTTTCGCGGATACAACACCTACAATGGAAAATCAATTATCATGTTATTTATTTTAAACAATATTTTATGTCCACGTGCCCTGTTATCATTACAAGTCGTTTGCATTAAATGCTTTACACGACATCTGGACATTGGTATCTTCAAAGCCGCAATGTTTCAAATTTTTTATTAATTGTACACCGCCTTTTAGGGCAATAAGGGTAATTTAATAAGTCAGAAGTGGGACCCGCTCCTATTTTAAATTATATAGATAAGTTGTAGTGTTTACACTCAGTCCATCGTGATCGTTCATTTCAAACAACGGTTCCCATCCCTTAAATCTGACCGTTTAGTCTCTGAAAACCCTTCTTCGCCGCCCACTATAAAAAGGACTAAAAATGCCATTTGAGACTCTTTACACTTTCAGCATATTATATGAGTTCTTGAGCATACATCCTACGTGCATTCTCTTTGAATCCTTTTAACTTTTGTTCGAGAATCAATGGAGTACGTCATCACTAGGATTCGTCAACAAGGCCTCTATCGCCTTGGCAGCCACTCTGCTGAACGATTTGATGTTCATCTGGTTGAGGAGTTCTACCTTAATGCTGCTATTCGTTTCCTTTCACTGGCCCAGGGAGGACATGTTGCTGACATCACAGCTGTCGTTCGCGGAGTCGAGATCCGCGTTGACCAAGAGCTTCTCTAGAATATCTACAGGCTTCCTGCTGATGGCCTGTCAATGGAAGATCTTGAGACCTTTGGCTCCCAGGAACTGTTAACCGCTTACTATGGTTTGTTCACCAGCTCAGCCTCGGTGGAAGCGGTTCACACCTTTTGCCATAAGAAAAACTTTTGTTTACCCTTTGTCTATTTACATGATTTCTGTTGTCGTATTATTGAGAACAGAACAGGTGCTTTTGAGATGTGCACCAATCTTAGGTTTAGGATGATGGTTGCAATTATGACCTGTGAGATGGTCAAATGGTGTCAAATCATCCTCAAACGGCTGCACGAAGAATTTTCTAAGCCTGCCTCGCACAAGAAATCCTTTGGTCTGCTTTTGAACTACATATTGTCGAAATGCGGTGTTCCGCAAGACAATAAAGCTAAGAAGATCACTTCTCGCATTTATATGGGAAGCATCATACCCACCGTCTTCAAGAAAGGACCCCTCATTGCAAACAGGCCATACGTTCGCAAATTTCCCTCTCTGACCCAAGGACGTATCTCGAAGTCTCGAGTGAGGAGACTTCAAGGAAGAGAAAAGATCTCACAAAGAAACTCCGCTTCGTTGAGAAGCAGAAAAGGAAGCTAAGGAGGCTTTCAAAAGTTAAGGCTATAGAAACCTCCAAGGATGCTCCTTCCGTGGCTCAACCCACTGAATAACTCCCCCAGGGCCCAACCCCTGTGGAAGAGCCTACTACTGTCGATACAGTAGATCCCGAGCCATTGGTAGCTATGACGGAAGCTCAGACATCTGCCAACATACAAGACTCTGGCGAGTTCAGCTTCCAATTTGGAGCCAAAAGCTACTTCTCCTATGCGGGATTCCACACCCGTTAAGGATCCATCTCCCATCAGGGTACCAACCCCTGTAAGGGATCCCTCTCCGATATAGGATTCCACACCTGTAGAGGAACCCATGCCTATAGCGAACCCATGCACTGTACGCAGCCCCTCCCCGGACACAATCATTACCAAAACCCTACGTTTAGTGCAAATTGAACAGGCTTATGAACGTTTTGTCCAATTGAAGAGTTATAGACTTGCTCCGTACGACAACCTCTACAACTGGAGCGAATGGAGCAATGAAGAAAGATTTGTTCTGGAAGTCACGGATGCTCAAGATGTTGTTGTCCTGATTAAATGGGACATCCTTTGCGTTAAAGAGCTTATTGAGAGCCATTTGTTTGAAAAAGCCGAAGCACGAAAGAAAGAAAAAGCTAAGTCTCAGGAATCTCCCGAAAGTCCAAAATCGATCCTGACTCGGACGATGATGACGACGCCTTACAGGCTGGTCTAAGAAAGAGTAGCGAGTAGTCTGAATTTAAGATGGGTGCAAGAACTTCCAGTAAACACCAATCACCTCCACATTAACAAGACGCTATTCCCGACAATGAGGATTTAGTCCCTCGTGTTGCGGAAGAACAATTTGTTTCGCAATAGGCATAGTAGAAGAAGAATCCAACGCCATCCTGCACGAGGAATCAGTCCCTCTACCGGAGCAGGCGGAAGCTGAGAGACAGTAGGAGGAATCAGTCCTTCCTATATCCATGTCTTCGTAACCCACTTCGCATAGGAGGTTGCAGACTGCCCGTCACGAGCCCGAATCGCACTCGCACCTCAACCGCCTTGGAATCTGACGACGGTACCATACCTGATGTCCAACTCAATTCACGTCCCAATGTGAATTTGAGACGGTTGAACGGATTTGATGATTTCGGCCTGCCAGATTCTCGTAGGACTGCCACAAGGAAAGAGCGATTACATGCTCTTTGCCTCCAAACTATTTTCATCCGTGACGCCGCCAATGCCCCGTATTCTGAAAAAGCTCTTTATTGGCTACACACATCTCGCTGAAGAGATGACAGATCAAGCATGAAGTATCCCGAGTGGAAGAAGCCTTCACTATCCTCGCCACACGCCTTCAAGCAGCCCCGAGCCAATTGCAAGAAAAATAGGAGCAGATCCTAAGAGAAGAACAATCAAAGATACGAATATCCAAGGCCAAGACAAAGATTCTGCTATGATTGAAACTGCCCTACTTCGAGCCCACGATAAGAAAATTCAAGATATGTCGCAGGTGCTCTCCTCCCTTGTTGAGAAAATGACAAATATTGAGACGAAACAGGATGCTGCTTTGCAAATCCTGGAATGCCTTGATGACGCCAAAAAGGGGGAAGAATCGAGGAAAGCTGCTAGGCGAACAAGGCTGGAGCAAGAGAAGGAAATGTTAGCTCCTTTTGAAGACTTCATCACTGCTGATATAGCCCGTATTTCAACGCCGAATGTTAGAATACAGGGAGATCGACCAGAATTCCAGGATCCTAATTATCTTTGGAAGAGCCTAGTTTAAACGCCTCAAGCTATGAACCTCCCGACCGATCGTTAGCCTTCTGCAGCAGAGATCAAGAACTGGAGGAGAAATGAACTGCTAAGATACTTTGTCGTTCTTATCAGGGAATACTCATTATTCAACAGATGCAGGACAGTTCAGGAAGCAGCTGAGGAATTTAAAAACAAGCTGGAAGAAGGAACGCTCCCGCTACAGCTGCAGATGAAGTCTAAACTTAGAAAAGTTGACTTGGTTACCCATCCGTAAGATCGATCCTAGTCTTCGATAAATCATATGAAGGACGAGCCTTATATATGAATCGAGACAGGGACGCTCATCAAAACTGGTGGAAGAATACCAAGAATGACCCTAAAAGGCCATGGAGGCACGCATGCTACAGGAGTTAAATTTCCTTGTATTAGTTTTTGTAATTTTATTTTCAAAACAAAGAAAATATTGTACTATTCGCTCAATATCAATAAAATATTTGCTATCTTGAAAGATTACAACTCGTAATATATCGTGTTATTATATGTTTACAAACACTTAATTTATCCTCATTGTATTCAAAATGAAACTCGCTTTTAATACATAAGCCGTAAGAACTTGTCTCATGAACAGCCTATAGTTTAAGTTGTATGTATCTAGAATACTATGTAAGATAGTGTCTCGCGCCAATCATAAGTTTAATTCTCGTGTCACTCTTTTGATAAAAGTCAACTTGCGTGCAGCAGTTCTTAGTATTAGATAATTGTTGAAGGCCGAACATTCAATGGAAGACCAAGAAGTCCGCCCTCCTTCAAGATGCTAAGTGTCATAGTTTTGTATCATCAAGGATGTTTCGATAACATCATAAGGTTTTAAACGGAAGACTTGGAAGGACTTGGCAAATTATCAAAAAGGGGGAAATTGTTGGGATAATAATCCTCAGACGAGATTATCAGGATAAACAATCCAGATTTAAAAGATCATGATAGAATGTTTTGACAATATGCCAATCCAAAGATACAAACAAGCGGTGTATCGAAAGGCTGATCAAACGTGATCATCATGTATCAAGACTTCTCGTAGCCCCAGATACGTAATCAATCATACAAAGAAAGGAGTCTCATAAAGACTAAGTATGGAAGTCACTCTCAATCGACAATACAACTATCATTCCATACAGCATCCAAACAGGACAAGAAGTAATCTTTGTTATTCACTTAAGTCAAAGTCCCGTTTGAGAAGATATATTTAAATACTAAAGGATAAAATATTTAAATATCAAGATGTTAGAGATCTTTAATCTAGCGCAAAATCCGGATCGTGTTTTATTCAAACACATCATCCCGTTGGAACGGAATCTTGCTCAATAGATTTATATCAACGGATATATTTGTAGGCTATATATATCCCCACCTTTGAAGATCCGGGACTGATTTAAATTAACAACAACGGTTATCATCAAATACATCCGAGCAAACATATCTTACAAAGCTTATGCTATTCAAGAAGAGATATACAAGTGCTCAAATCAAGTAACAATACATCATCGCCTAAAAGCTCGAAAGTCAAAGTTGTTGTTCAATCATTGTTCTACCCTTGAACAAAACCCATTAGCCCTGTGTGGACTGAGAAACCTTGCTATTCCCGAACTGTGTGTGATGGACTTGCATTGAAGAGATGAAGCTTCGGAACTATGTGTGAAAAAGCCAGTCAAGTAATAGCTTAAACCAATCTGTGTGAACGGTTGAAGGCTAAGATCATTATATCAATCTGTATGAACGATATATTGATTAGGTTTGATTATAAATACGTAGTTGTGTACGTAGTATTTATAATAAACATTTTCACTCCTGTGTGGAGGACTAGTGTACGTAGAGGGGTTTACCTCGAACCACTTTAATTACTGTCTCAGTTACCTTCTGCATTTATTGTTTTAATATTTGTGATTAATTTTAAGTATACACTTCATATCTAGTTGTTGTATTTACAGCAACTCACTTTTTCAAGACTTCCGCTACGCACTCAGATTTGAAAACCGTATAGCTTGTTGTTTAAAACACTTTCCAAGTCAGATCATGTATACTTGTGGCCAACAGCTTATTACCGAGATTACTAAGTTTTTACGTACAATATAATCGAACAACGCCAGATAGGGGAACTTAATGGATCAACTTAGGGTTATTTCTTTAAGAAGATGATAATCATGTTGAACCTAGTTAATGAGTTTTTATGGTGTTCTCCGAGATATTCCCAAATCTTCTTGCTAAATTTATGATAGGTATGATTAGGATCCTTGTAAGACGAACTATCATGAGGTGTAGTTGAAGAATCCGACCGAATATGTATTTAATCTCGATCGGATTACTATGAGATTTTGAGTAGCGTAGTGTTGATTCAACCGCATGGCTCAAAGTGCATTAGTACGCTTATTATGATTGGGTAGATTATGCCTTTGATGTTCATATGATGTTAGAATGATTATCCGGAACCATTATTTATATTGGTGTTATTGTACAATGAAGGTTCGATTTTGGTGAATCGATCGAGTGAGAGTTCTTCGAGCGGGTTGAAAGTTATTCGTAGTATCAATCCTTGTCGCACTTCGAGGCAAGTATCGAATTTGATTATTGGTTTAATGTTGATGATTTTGATCATGTATATTGTCATTCATGTTGTTGAACATGAGATCATCCAAGTGAATTGTCATAATGTCGCTCACCTTATTGATTCATGTGTTGTTCATGCTGATTCGTATAGTTGTATTTTATATGTTGTATTGATCTGTAAGGGATCGTATGATCTATGCTGAGGGCGTTGGATCGGTTGTCCACCTCGTGTTGGTCCGACGGTATCATCTTGGGATCTAAGCTGAGTGCGCTAGATCGTAGGATGGGTTTTCCACCTCGTGTTGGTCTCATGGGATCATATTAGATCTATGCCGAGGGCGCTGGATCACTGATTACCTCAAGCTGTGTTGATGGAATCATGTGGATTCGCATCATCGATTCTCGTAGAGGAAGTCCGCGTTTTGTATTTTGATATACATCATTGTCGCATATCCGATTTTGTATATTATGATACTTGTACTAGCATCGGCTTGCTAACTCCTATGGGGTGGACATTTGTTTTGATGTTCAGTAGCCGAGGAGCGGAAGCAACCACGCATCGACATGATGACGAAGGCTCATGATGTTATCCATTGTATTGCTTTGGTATCTTGGTTTGGTATTTAGTACTTAGTACCGTGTTCTTTGATGTTTTGAAAGTTTGTAATGATGGACTGCTTGGGTTGTATGGATGATTAAACTAGTTAATAAATTACTCAACTTTTGGTGGTATTTTTGTATTGTTCAAAGATTTCTTTTAATTTAGCCTTGTAGATTCTTATATAAAGGATTTACGGCGTTGTAATTATTCCGAATATCTCGGTGTTACAAGATATGGTATCGGAGCTAAGATTTACGGATATCTTGGCACTGGGTTTAGTTGGGTCTGCTTATGTCGCTTGATTTATCTGTCGCAGATAACATCACCGTGACAAACAGCCGCCATATGGACCATGGTTGTAAGTTTCCTAATCTCATATACTACCATTTTAATTATTTCGTGTTTTATGGATATTGATGAATTTTAGAAGGTTTTGATCTCGGCATTGAGTATTTGTGTTTACCGTATGTTGATAGGAGGTCGTGGACGCGACGCGGTCGTAGACACGGACGTGGTAATGCGAGACAGGAGATTCGCCGTCTACCTGGGATTTGTCGGCTGACCGAGCTGATTCCCATTCCGACGGAGAACAGGAATCGTTAAACAATGACCGAGCATGAACTATGGAGGAATATGTAAATCCTAACATGTCGAGTGCTTCAACAAGTGGTCACTCGATGACCCAATTTTCTCGTGTGGTTGACCGATGCAAGCTTATGATGGGTCAATAAGCAGAATTGAAGACAATCGGGAGACAAGTGGCTTTAGGAAGTGGTCAAGTTACACCCACCGAAATTTGACGGTTCTTCGTAGATGCGTACATGGGACCACCGGCTAAAAGAGCGGACAAGATATTTGTGGGAATTAATTGTCTTGATGACCTAAAAGTTTCATCGCTCGGTATTTTCCGATTGGGAAGCTTGACCGGTGGGAAGCCATTCGACTCCGAGGATCATAATGCCGACCGATGTGAATTCAAATTAATGATGGAAGTACAATATTGTCCTCTTCCAGCTAGAGAGGCTAGAGTCCGAGAGTTTTTCTCACCGCAAAATCAAGGCATGTGTGATGATATGATTAAGACTTTTAATCACCACCGAATTGCAATGACATCCGGTCGAACCGAGGCCAAAAATATTTTTCACTTCAAATGCGGATGAAGCCGAGATCCAACAATATATGTCGATTTAAATGTACTACTCTTCAACAAGATCAAGACAAAGCCATGGCTTACAAGATGAAAGAGACAATGGTGGAAAATTTATGAAGCAAAGAAGGAGAAAGTGTCTGGCGGCTTCACCGAGAGTAAGAATAGTGGGCCCCATAAGGGCCACTCCTCATTCCATTCATCCAAGAGGCCTCGTATCCTTCTCGATGAGAAAAGAAGTCTCAGACGGCATCAACAGCCATCGATGCAGTCAAGAAGTATTATAAATGTGGACCACTGTGGCATGTTCGCGTGATTGCTCGCTCCTTCGTGACCTATTTTAAATATGGGCAAGAGGGGAATCGAGTGACTTTTTGTGGAAATGTGACTAGATCGCTTGAGCTCGCACTTCAACACAAGTTCAAATAGACGAGTGTGAACTGATACAGAGAGTGGTCTTTAACAGCAGACTCTAAAGAGAGAAGCATCCAAAGGTCATCCATTCCTCCGTGCCTTTATGAGATGAAGAGGTCGGGTGATCGTAACACTCGTGTTGCACCGTGTATGATTCAGATTCTTTTGCCACGAGTTAGTGTCTTATTCAATTCAGAGCTACGATTCTTTCATATCATTCAACTGTGTTAATCGCTTGAAAATCTCGTGGTTTACATGATTGTGAGCCTTATGTTGTGAGTCCCGAGTGGAGAGAGAATTGTGGGAAATATAAAGCTAGAAATTTTCCGTGTTGATAGGAGGGAGGAATTAGCCATTAAATCTTATCATGATCGACATCCATGGTGACGATTTAATTCTCAGACGATCGGTCAACTCATTATGGAGCTATTTTGACTTATCGGAAGAGAGTTATCTCGATTATTGCTGATGACGAATCTAAACATTTATTTGAAGGATGGAGACCAGGAAGATCAGAGGAAGTGATCAAAGCCATAAAAGCGATTAAATTGTTGAAACAGAGTTGTACCGGGATTTGGTGTTATGCCATGAACAAGTAAGAAGGAGTATAGCTCTCATCTATTCCAGTGGTGAACGAATTCTCAGATGTATTCCCGATTTAACTATCCGGATTACCTCCACGTAGAGCCAGAGTTTAATATCGAATCGGAACCAGAGCCGCACCTATTTCCAAAGCACCATACCATATGGCGCCAACCGATGTATGATTTAAAGAAACAACTTGAGGAATTATTGCGTATGGGTTACATTCAACCTAAGAGTTTCTCCTTGGGGTGCGCCCGCTCTTTTGTTTGAAAGAAAGACTAACCTTACGATTGTGTATTGATTACAAGGAGCTAAACAAGAAGACTAAATACCCATTGCCTCGGATCGATGATTTATTTGATCAACTGCAGGGGGCGACGGTATTCTCAAAGATCGACTTGAGATCGGGATACCATTATTTAAGGATTAAGGAATCTGATACACCGAAATCCGCTTTTAGATCCCAGTACGGGCACTATGAGTTTGTGGTGATGCCATTTTGTCTTACTAATGCTCCGGCTGTGTTTATACAATTGGTGAATCGGGTATTCTTAGAATACTTGGATAAATTCGTGGTCATTTTCATCGACGACATCTTAATCTATTTGAAGTATCTAGAAGAGCATGCAGAACATTTACGAATTGTTTTGAATACTTTGAGAGCTGAGCAAATTTATGCGAAACTTTCCATATGCGAGTTCTGGATGAAGGAACTAATGTTCCTTGGGCACGCGATATCAACTGATGGAGTACGTAGACCAAGAAAGTTGAGACAATCTTGGAGTGGGAATCTCCTTAGAACGTGAAGGAAGTCCGAAGTTTCTCGTGACTTGTCGATATTATCTTTGTTTTGTGGAAGGATTTTCCAAAATTACTCATCCGCTTACTTAGCAATTAAGGAAGGCCCAAATTTGTGTGGGAGTTTGATGAACTTAAGAGGATACTCGAATCGATGGGTTCATGGTTTACACGATGCTTCAAATCGTGGTCCTGGTCGTGTGTTAATGTAGAAGGATAGGGTGATCGCCTATGCCTCTCGGCTACTTGAAACCATATGAGATTAACTACTCGACTCATGATTTAGAGTTAGCGGTGTTGTCTTTGCCTGAAGATTTGGCGACATTATTTAGACGGCACTCATCACGATCTTCACAAGCCACAAGAGTCTCAAGTATATTTTCATCAAGGAATAAAACATGAGACATAGGAGACGGTGGAATTGATCAAATACGAATTGGAAATCCTTTATCATCCGTGCAAAGTGAATGTGGTAGATGATGCACTCAAGCCGCAAACCCTGCTTTCTATTCGAATGTTAGAAACGCTTACATCCTGCACCAAAGATTCAACGAGAATTGATTTGCGAAAGAATTGAAGTATGGTCTCAAGGAGTCCAAGGGCAACTATGTGTGATGGAATTAATCTGGTTAGTTGAAGAAATCAAATCTAAGCATTTGGATGATTCTCAATTTTTCGGTTATGTGATGAAGTAACAAGGAAGGCTCCTGGATTTGTAATATATGATAATGGAGTTCGAGATTCCAGAGTTGACTTTGCATCCTCGATGATGATGTTTTCAAATGTATTTATCATGAAGCGAAGCTCATAAGGCTCTCTATTCTATTCATCCAAAACCAAGAAGATGTATAAGGATCTAAAGGCATTTTTGGTGAGAAATTATGAAGAAGGATTATCGAATACATCTCGAAGTGTTTGACTTGTCAACCGGTTAAGATTGAACATCGCACCTGCCTGAATGTTGAAGCCACTTTCGATTCCTAAGGAAGTGGAGGATATATCGATGGACTTTATCACCAATATGCCAAGGACTAGAAACGGGATGAATATGATTTGGGTGATAGTTGATCGACTAACCAAGTCGGCTCATTTCCTCGGGTATTAAGGACACTTGGGGACCAGAAGTCGGGCACGAGTGTTTATCATGAGATAGTCCAACTTGCATGGTACGCCAAGACCATTATTTCGGATCGGGATGGTCGCTTTATGTCACACTTTTGGAAGGCGCTCATAAAGCCTTGGGAATCGAGTCAACTTTAGCAATGCCTTATCATCCTCAGATCGACGGACAATCCAAAAGACTATTCAGACCGAGAGAAGATATGCTAAGAGCTTATGCCTTAGATTGGTCGATGATTGGGAGGTTCATTTGTCACGATGATTCAATTCACCTACAACAATACTCTGGCATGCTTCATTAAGATGGCACCGCTTGAAGCATCAGACGAGAAGATCTCGATCACCCCGTGTCAGGGACGTGTGAGCCTGTCTCGACTTGATCGACTAACCAGAGTTGATAGTTCATACTCAAGAGAAGGTAAAGATTGCGTTCGTGAAAGGCTGTCGGACCGCCCTGAGTCGGCTGTGAAGTCTTATGCAGAGCACGCACGTCATCGCCATTAGAGTTTGAAATCGGGGAACCACATGCATAACACCCCAAACCATTCTTAATAATTAAAGCGCCGGCAGATACTCTCCAAGTGAGGATCTACCAGCTAAATATGTAAAACACAACAACACAATACATGCCCACATGGCTAAATAACGAACCATTGAGCCGATCTGCATTTTACCACAACATACACATCAAACATACATTACTTTTCTCACAACTCATACCCACGCGTGGGTTTGAATACATCGACATTTCCATATAACGTAGAAAATACCACCACGAAAAGACAAAAGCTTTCAACAGATCACTAAATACTAAACACATGTCTTCATGTGATTAGTACCATCGCCTTCCATCATCCTTCGTACTGATCCGTGAATTGCTCCTCAAAGAACTCCTGCAAGTACCTAGATGCACATGGGCCATCCACCCCGAATATTTGTGAGGTTAGCAAAACCCCACCTGCTTTTGCTAGTGCAAGTATAAAACACAAATACAATCTATAACAACAACATACTCTCCAAGAACAATAATAATCGTGAATATACTTCCGAGATAACTCGCTTGATCAAACAATGAATTATGAAAAATAGGAATAAAACCATTATACATCTTACGTAACATTTTACGATCTCTAGAGTTTTGAAAACATTTGGGGTTTAAGAATTTCAAGTCTTTCAAACACTTAGTGGGCACAAACAAAATTATTTATTTCAAAATACGATCTGGATAGTAAAATACGAGGTCCACGACCCAACCATAACATTCCACACACAACATGGGGGTCCACGATCCAAACCATCCACATCACATTTCGCAAGAATAACTCCGATTTAAACTACACCGTGTCAAACATTACCATGACAATGGGCCTCACAAGACGACATCGTAGAGCACTACTTTGCAACTTAACCATACGGCCGAATCCCGGCCACACCACAGGTTACAAAAACAGATTGTCTCACAGACTCGCTGTACCCATACCAAATTATCATAGCTAAGTGACGACTCACACACACAACACATTTACCGGGGGCCATTCCAATGCAAGTACAATACAATTTGAACAGACATTTTAATCAGATGAATCATGCGCCAAAAAACAAATTTCTCCAAAAAAACAATTCAAAGTTAACTATCGGGTACGAGACTCACGGTCACCGCACTTCAAGCAGAGCTCCCACTCCACCTGACATCCTGGTGGTTAACCCTAGTTCGCGATACGCACACACATGGCAATACATATCCCTAGAGGCCCCATCGCACCATCCCTAGGTGAACATACATAATCATCCACAACGCCAAGGGAATCCATAATTCAAATACTAGAATATGCAAACAAATGCCAGGGTACTTCGCCAGAATGGCCACTTTAGCCGCATATATACTCACAATCAATGACACAACAACAAGCAAATACCAATGCCAAAACAAAACAAGTGTCCCAACCTCCTTACGAAGGAGTAACAACCAATATCACACAACGTCACATATTCACCGTATAATTATACGCACATCTCAATACATAGTACCTGCAAATAATTATGGTCTACTAAATTCACTATAATATGTTCAATATCTTCCAACATACGAAACTAACACACATATTCCAAAAACACATTAATCTAATGGAAGCATACGAGTTATCTTTGAAAGACACCAAGCATTCAAGAACATACCGATCTTTAATAGTTCATTAAAACAACCAAATTGTAATTTTGGTTCCAATACACAACGAATACGTCTACGAAACACGAAATGAATGGGCAAGATATCACTTGACACTATAATTACAAACGCTGAGAATCGACTCAAGTGAGGAGACCCGAACCATACACGAAACTCACCGACCTTAACCGAATGACAATCCGCAACGATAAGCAAACTACGAATGACAATAATAACAATGAAAATAAATTCGACAAAGACGACTCAAAGCCGCCGTATTAGAGGGTCAAATGACGAAAGTTCAAGCGGTTTCCCCAAACGAAGCCAAGAACATGAATAATCGACTGTTAATTCATGAAAAAATGTAGATTCCAAACCATGGCGTTATGATCAAGATGATCTAGATAACAACAAGTGGAACCAACAATTTCTGGATTAAAAATCACGAAATCAAGACAAACTCCCCATATATTCCCGAAATAGGGTTCTAGGATGATTACTCTCATCTCGAGGGGGAAAATGATGATTTGATGTTGTTAATCTACACCAAGACCTTCATGATAATGTTGTAGAGGGATAAAAGATTGGATGAATTCTCATGACGAATCGCCCCGGAATCGCCTCAAGACTCTCGCTCTGCCGGTGAGGAAGGAAAAGAGCAAAACTATTTCAAATAACACTCGCCCATTGCCTAAAATACAGCGCCCTTGTTACGCTATAACATCATGTCCATTACTTACCATAATATGCCGGCTATTACGGCCGCTGAACATTCTCGCCATTATGGGCCGACATAACATGTCCGCATCGGGCAAAGCAGATTCTTCACGCCCGATCGCTTCCGAACAACTGCAAATATGCGACGACTGGAAGGTGCGACATAGCTGCGCTAGTTGCCAAGAGTTCCCAACATGTTAGCCATTACAAAACTATTACGGCCGTAATAAGGGCCGGGCCACTACTGCCGAACATGTTTGTCAGATTCTACAGTTGAGATTCCTTCACATCACGCCCGAATGGGCTCCGAACAACCTCAAAATGCGACCACTCGAAAGGTGCGAACATAGCGCTAATGAAGAGTTCTCAACAACGAATGAAAGCGCGAAATAAAATATGCGATTCCGATAACTCTGAGGTGGCTAAAAATGTATGAAAACAAATACCAAAACTGGGAAATTACAAAACGGCCCAAACATCCAAATAATCGATACATGATCGAATAACCAAACCGAAGTTCTACAACACATATAACAAGGATAAACAGATTGCATCATGAAATACATTAAACGACATTTTCAATGAGATTCGGTAAGAATCAACTCAAATGTGGAAAAGTCATTTTAAAAGTACTAATTCCGGTGCTAAACGACACCGAAACAAACTCAATGCTCAACAATACTGCATTAATCATTCTCTGTAATGACTTGAATCCACACAAACGAGTCATAAGAAATGGACTTCACGCCAAAAAAAAAAGAAAATTACCGTAATCGAGAATGCATGGCTATATACATACTACTCTCTTAAAAGAAGTTTCTGGCCCCTCAAACTTAAAGCATAGAATGAAATAAACACAAAACAAACTCCAGAGTATAATACACGCTTCCGCTGCCGACGACTAATGCAACGGCTTACATATGCAAAGACGCAATGCTACCATTCATATCGCTTATACCGTAACGATAACAAACACAAAATCTAATAAAACTCAATAATGCCGCGGATCAACCCAAACAATACAAGAATCGGGATCGCTGATAATCATCGTAAATGAAGGCAAAAAATGCCTTCACCCAAGGTTTGAAAGTTTGACATTGGGTTAATTTCCCCGAACTTAAGGAAATTACAATACAAGATCAACAAAAATCTACAACCAACGATCGGACTATGAGACCGAGACAAAAACGGGTTTAACAATCATACTCAATCATTTAATAACAACAAGAATCAAATGACAACTCCTAACTCGCACCTCTCTTCTATCGATCGAGGGATAACCGCATAAACTTGTCTTCATCGCTCCAAGTTAAACCATACAATTTCTATCGGCCGAGATATTACCGCTTGTACTTGTCTTCGTGTGGTC
>JAWKAU010001100.1:0-16143 GCA_033398695.1 Orobanche coerulescens
AACCTTGATTCGCTGGATTGAAGGATGTTATGGAGTGATTAATCGATGTTATAAGCTCCCAAACTTCGTGGATTAGTTGTATAACAACATGCCTTCGTCACCTCCAAGACTCCAGCGGCGTACACGAAAGGAAGGAAATGAAAAAATGAGTGCAAACAGGACTGCTCGGTAATATTTATACTGGTGCAGCCTAGCGTGCGCTAGACTGCAGAGCTAGCGTGCGCTAGCGGGCGGTCATGGTCGAGAATGTTCGGCCGGGCCCGCCATCATGCGCTGAACACGTGCGCTGTCGGCCCAGCCACAATCCAGAGACTTCCTGGCTCGGCAGTAAGCGTCTGCGACCTTCCGGCCCGTGGCGTGCGCTATCGGCCCGGTCGTAAGCGTCTTGATGTCCGGCGATGGCGTGCGCTACTGCCGATCTCCCAGTCGAGAACCTTTCGCCCTTCGCCTCGGCCGGCTAGCGCGCAGCCTAACCGGCCATAGCGTGCGCGCCTCACGGCCATAGCGTGCGCTACTTTCCGGCCGTGGCGTGCGCTCGCCGGTTCTGTCGCAACCGCCCGGCGGTGCTTGCACTCGTCGGCGATCTGCAGCGGCCGTCCGGCCACCGCTCCCAACCGTCCAGCCAGTGTCCGACCACCATGATTCGACGACTCGATTTTCCGAAATCACACGGAACGAACACGACAAAATACTCGGGGACAACATCATCGGTCCGAAATGAAAACAACGGATAACAAATCATCACCTACGGTCTTAAACGCCAAAATCAGTTGTCGAGAAAATAATACCGGAACTCGACAACCGGGAAATATCCGAAAAAAAATCCAAAATAACCGGAACGGAAATCGTGGGTATTACACATCTTACTCGTCCCGGGGTGGATTGAGTAAGGCGTAGCATGAGCTTCTCGGAGAATTATCTGCCTCAACTCTAAATCGTTCGGAACATAAAGCCTGTCCTGAAATCTCAGAATAGTATCCTCGTGAACCATAAAGCCAGGAGCTTTTCCTTTAATTACATCTTCCTTCAGTTGAGAAATCATCGGGTCACTCCACTGCTTCCCTTTGATATCATCAACTAAGGACGAAGTAATTTCGAGAGTACACAACTGTCCTTGTACTCGTTGAATCCAAACTTATATCCCTTGCTCAATTAAATCCTGACGAATTTTCGTCTGAGATTTAAGAACCTCGAGCATTTGAAGAGATGCCGATTTGCGGCTCAAAGCATCTGCAACGACATTGGCTTTTCCGGGGTGGTAAAGAATTTCCAAATCATAGTCCTTTATCAATTCTAACCAACGTCTCTGTCTCATATTTAGCTCCTTCTGACTGAAAATATACTTCAGGCTCTTGTGATCGGTATAAATCCGACACGGTGAACCATATAAATAATGCCGCCAAATCTTGAGTGCGAAGACAATTGCGGCCAACTCTAAATCTTGAGTAGGATAATTCATCTCATAAGGCTTTAATTGTCGTGACGCAAAAGCTATCGTCTTATCATGCTGCATAAGTACACAACCCAGGCCTTGACCCGAAGCGTCACTATAAACTGCAAAGCCCTCGCTACCGTGTGGTAAAGTTAAAATCGGCGCTGAAGTCAATCGTCTCTTCAGTTCATCGAAGCTTTGTTGTCTCTCACCCGTCCAAACAAATTTTTCGGTCTTCTGGAGTAATTTCGTAAGCGGCCGAGCGAGTTTCGAGAACCCCTCGACAAACCGACGGTAATAACCGGCAAGGCCCAAAAAGCTACGAACTTCCTTAACATTCTTAGGTGGTGCCCAATTCAGCACTGCCTCAATTTTCTGTGGGTCTACACGAACCCCCTCGGCCGAAATCACATGGCCGAGAAACATAACTTCTTCCAACCAAAACTCACATTTCGAGAATTTTGCATAGAGGTGCTCGGTCCTCAAAATGTCTAATATCAAACGCAAGTGTCGGGCATGTTCCTCCTTATCTCGAGAATAGATCAAGATGTCGTCAATAAAGACGACTACACACCTGTCGAGGTACTCGATGAATATCTTATTCATTAACTGCATGAATACTGCCGGGGCATTAGTCAACCCAAAAGGCATAACTACAAATTCATAATGCCCATATCTCGTCCGAAATGCCGTCTTCGGAACGTCGGACTCCTTCACCCTGAGTTGATAATACCCGGATCTTAAATCAATCTTCGAGAAAACTGCAGCCCCTTGTAATTGATCAAATAAATCGTCTATACGAGGTAAAGGATACTTGTTCTTGATGGTTACTTTGTTCAGCTCACGGTAGTCGATGCACAAACGTAGTGAACCATCCTTCTTCCTTACGAAAAGAACAGGCGTGCCCCAAGGCGAAGCGCTCGGTCTGATGTACCCTTTTTCCAGAAGTTCTCCCAATTGATTTGTCAATTCTTGCATCTCGGAAGGTGCCATCCGGTAAGGTGCTTTAGAAATCGGAGCCGCATATGGCTCTAAGTCCATGGTAAATTCTATCTCTCGATCTGGCGGTAATCCTAGGAGGTCATCCGGAAAAACATCGGGGTACTCACTAAAAACCGGAATCGAAGAGAATTCGACTTCGTTTCTTTCCATTCTCAAGGCATAACACCAATAGCCCGTGCAACCTTTATTCAAAAGTTTTACGGCCTTAATGGCATTAATAAGTAACTTAGATAGTCCCGACTTACACCCCAAAAATGAGTACTCAGATCCGTCTTTAGTCATCATGGTGATAACCTTGGTACGGTAGTTCATAATCGCTTGATGACTATCAAGCCAATCCTCGCCGAGGATCACGTCCTCGCTTTCCATATTAACTACAATCAGATTCGATGACCATTCCATACCGGATATAATCACCGGAAAATCTCTAATCTCCCGGTTCCCCACAATTCTATCTCCGCTAGGCAGTTTCACGATGAAGGGATCGCAAGCAGTCAAACAAGTTATATTCAAACGGCGTACACACTCCAAAGAAATAAAAGAATGTGTAGCACCCGAATCAAAAAGTACACGGACTAGATGAGATAAAATATGAATGGTACCTGAAGCCACTTCCGCGTCGGGTTCGTCTGTTCGACGCATCTCATAAACCTGTGGTTGTACCGAACCGATGCTAGAGTTTCCCCCTCCAGCGTTCTGACCCCGTCCCCGGCCCCTGCCAAAATTCTGTTGAGGTTTACCAAAAGATTGTCGCTGATTTATACATTGATCATGTGGTGCTGGGGAAGAAGCCCGAGTGTCCAAAGTCTGATTCGGTTCGGTACAATAAGCCGCTCTATGTCCCATCTGTCCGCTCGTGTGACACTTCAATGGTGGAAAGTTGTATTCTAAATTAACGTGGCCTGAACGGCCACAATTATAGCAAGTCACCTCGCGATTTGTGGTACCCGGAGTAGAACGGTAACCCCTCTTTCCTTTATTAAAACGTGACAATTGTCCGGTAAAATGGTTAGTCGTTTGTGACCTCTAAAATTTGCCACCCTTAGAGCCAGAAAAATTCCCCGCGACTTTCTGCTTCTTCGATTCTTCCACGGTATCGTTGTCGGGGCTCAACATATCATGGGCTAAAGCTCTGTCCTGGTATTCCTTCAGTGTGGTGCAAGCAAATCCGGCCATGTATCGCCGTAAGTCCATATTCATACGCATATCAAAGTAACGGATCTTGTCACGCTCGTTCCGCACTTGATCCTTCACGTAGATCAGTTGTTGGTTGTACTCCACGATCGCCTGCGAAACGGGAATGTTCTGTGGTTTAGCCTCGAAAAAGGAGCGGATTCGGCCTTCTCGTACCGGCCACGGACAAAACTCGGCCTCCAAAAGTTCTTTAAATTCATCCCACGTGGCAACACGATCTTGTGGCTTGATGACTTTCCACCACGTAGCGGCCTCCTTGGTAAGGAAATACTGAGCAATCGGTACTTTCCTCACTTCGGGGCAATCAACCGCTTCGAAAATCTTTTCCAATTCTGCTAGCCAATCTTCCCATCCTAATGGGTCTGTGGCACCGCCAAATTGTGGAGGGTGCATACGAATTACATTCTGAAGCAAGACATCCGTGTTCGGTTTCGGATTATTCAGCTGAACAGTTTGGGATAAAATGGTCATCTGGGTAGCCAATTGTTGAAGTACATTCGCAACTCCAACGTCCGCATTGTTCCCCTGGCCATTCGACTGGTCGTGCTGACTTTCGGTGTCAGGATGCACCGAGTTTGACAAACTGGGGTTGGTTGACCACGCAACAGAACTGATGGAAACGGCCGCACCACGACCTCTTCCACGTCCACGGCCACGACCACGACCACGGCCCCTACCAGCTGACATACTGAAGAACACACAAGTCACGTAAGCACAATTCAATCACACGTCATCAAAGTGACCGATTCTCACGAATACCAATAAAAGGAAGCAAAACGAATAAGGAAACGCTAGAAGAGTAAGAGGTCTTACAAGTACCGATCGCACTGTGATGATGGCAGAGTAGTGATACTGTGGACAAATGACGACTCGATCGACCCAAAAGACCGACAGCCTAGGTATCCATAGACCTAAGCTCTGATACCATATTCTGTAACAACCCCAAGTTATTCAGGGAATATTACAGCGCCGTAAGCCCCACCGTAGGACCCACAAGGCTAAACATACGCGGAACTATAAATTTTGACCGAGAAGGTCTAAATACAATGGAAGGAAGAACAATTCAAAGGGTATTCAAAACATAACCCATGTATCCAAAGACATCACAACACAAATCAATACCTCGGCAAACACAAGCCAGAACATCAAGAAAAATGGAAAACAATACTCGATTATTCAAAAACCATTCCAGTACAACAACACTGAATGGAAAACTCAAAACATAACCGGAGGAAAGGCACAGTATCACTCTTGCCCACCATCTTCATGCCGACCCGATACTTGCCTGTCCGCTCTCCTAGAACCTGAAATACATAAAAAGTATTTCCCCCATAAGGGGTTAGCCGTCGAATAGCTAGTGCAAGTATATCAAGTATGAAACACAATACTTCTCGACAATAAAGTAAATGTAACCGTCAATTCATCAATTCAAGACTAGTATTCCGGAATAACTAAATCTCATGGCATCGCATCAATACATATATGAATACCATGGAACCGCACCAGAGGCTACGGAACCCTCAGGGGACCTATCGGCCCGCCCCAGAGTGGTTCGTTCATATCATCCGTGGAATCGCACCAGAGACTATGAAACCCTCAGGGGACCCGTCGGCCCGCCCCAGAGTGGATAGAAATAATCATGCCATTAATATTTCATACTTTCAAAGTCGAGAACGCACATTCATAAATATATACTTGCCTTTGAGACATCGAGAAATCGAACGGAAAAAGGGTATGAGTTCGGTAGGTCCAAGAACGTGCTTCCGGCACCTAAACGATTCACAAGGAATATGATAATCAATTATCCATACTCAAATTACACGAAGAAACTCCTGAAACCCGTCTACGATTCATGAAAATACATGGATAAACACCTAAAGGTTGGAAAATCATCCAAACTCTCACAAGTCCGAAAACGCCACAATCCAATCCGTAAAATCGTAGGAAAAGCATGCATACGGTACAGATACATCATAATCTCAAGGTTCTCAAGCTTCAAAATGGATAAATCGGACGAATCTATGAAAAACCCCAAAATTCCCAAAAAGTAGGGTTCTAAGGATTTTTACCTTGATTCGGACGATAAGACGGATTAGATGTTGTGAAATCCTAGTTCTCCAACCAAATATGTTGTTATTAGAATAAAGATCGCTTACAATCGCCCAAAATCGTCTTTCCCAAGCTATTCCCGTCGAGAAGGAGTGAAGAAGATGAAAATGACGAAAATGGAAGTCAACTGTCATATATATATCTGCCCAGTCTAGCGCACGCTACGCCTCCTTCATTAGCGTGCACTAGCGAAGTCACCGGGTAGTCCAGTGGCTTCTGCCAGCCCCGTTAGCGTGCGCTAATCGTCTATCTCTAGCGTGTGCTAGCCCAAAATGTGGCATCCAGTACTGGAGTCCAGATCCTTCTGTCTCTGTCCTGCTCAAACCTTAGCGTGCGCTACCGCTATGGCTTAGCGTGCACTACCGCTATGGCTTAGCGTGCGTTATGCAACAGCTTTAGCGTGTGCTAGCCGAATCCTAGCGTACGCTACCTAATAGTCCAGAAAACATGGCAACCTCACTGACACGCTTTTTGTGTAACTATCGCAAGTGCACGATATCGTATCAAGTAGTAAAGTGGACTTTTTGAGTCCGGTTTATCGATCCCACAAGGAAGTTATGTTATAATTTGAATTATACACTATTAGTCTATTTTTATAGATACTTAAGATTAGTGAAACACACAATTAAAAAGTTTGGTTTAATAATTGCAAAGAAATTGCAATAATAGTTCTAATATTATAAGGAAATAAAAAGATAGCAATATTAATAGATTGATTATCGATAAAATGAAATAGTTGGGATTACAAACTTAGTTCGTCATTAGTTATAAAAGATGTATTGGAGATCATAAGATGAATTTACTTATTATGTTGTGTAGATTCGATTTTCCTTAAAAAGACGGTTTCTCTTTCGAACTATAAAACGCCCCTTACATATTGAATCAATCCACTATATTTCTATGTTGATTGGCTTCAATACATAGCATTAGGATTTGTGAAAATAACTCAATGAATCATCTAAGGACTAGGGGTATATTTCTATCCCCTAGAACAACTTAGAGTGAAGATCATTTGATCTAATCAAACATATTTTCTTTCGAAACATATGAAGATCATAAATATCTTCATTAATTGGCCAAATAAATAAAGATTGCTAAAACAATGAAAATCACACACAATAATAAGTAATTCATAATATAACTTTATACAAACATAAATAACATGACTAACCTTGTTTATAATCCCAACTTAAGAAACTTAGCCCATAACGGGTTTATTACACATATTACAAGCTTTGGTGGTCATTCTTAGTTGAATCAAGAGAAAGAATTGATCCTAACTCCCTTAGTAGATAAAGGAGATAGAAGCAATAAACTCTCTGAACAACATATACTACACCACACTTACAAAGATCACTCAAGAACACAAGTGTGTTCTTCACACAAAAAGAAAAGTTTACAAGAAAATGGAAAATTATATGATGAATGGTGAATGATGAAGGGTCTAAGGGGTCTATTTATACACCTAAAGTCATCTAATAGCTCCAAAACTACAGCATTATTACATTATATCGGATCAATGCCACCATCCCCTCAATAATACACAAAAGTATAAAAATTAGACAAATCATAGCAATTGTCAAGAGTTACTAGTAACATTCGGAGTTACGGCCGTAATCGAGGTGACTTACGGCCGTAACTTCACGAATGTTACGGCCGTAACGTCTTCGTAAATTTGCTCATTTGAAGCTTTGATAGTTACGTTTTCAGCCAGAATTCCCTCGACTTTGCGTTTTTGCCCCATCTTCTTCGGATGATAACTTTTGATATATAACTCGATTTTGAATCCTAAAGACTGAATTCGTCTCGGAAAGCCCTACAACATGAATATATCAAAATTCAATAAAGAGAATATTTATTAAACATGTTGTTTCTTGAGTAATTCAGTTATTTAATCCGATCATCATCCAATAAAAATAAAATTATTAAAACTAATAAATTAAAAGCAAAAAACGAGTAGACTAGCTCAATTATGGGTGAATTTTATCGATACAAACCATGGATAAGTGTACAAAAATGACACTTATCACACCCCCAAACTTGAATTCTTGCTAGTCCCGAGCAAGACTCTTTATTATTCATACTCCAAAAATAAAAATAAAAAAAAAATAAGAAAATTAATACACACATAAATTAAAATATAAAAAGAGAAAAGGAGATCAAAATGCCATTAATAAACAACAACCAGCTTTATACAGTAGATAGAAATGAATCAAGATTCAAAATAAATCTACTAATATTTTTGAAGTTAAAACACGGTTTTTATTTTGTAATTCCAAAATGTAAGGTTTCCCCCCCAAAAGGTTGATTATTTCTTTCCCACTCGTGATACACACGACTCCTTTTAATGGTTGCTCTCGATCACTCGTTTATTTTTCGACTCAATATGAAGAAGAATTTCATTGGCGTCATCAAATATTGTGATTTTTACAAAATTGAGTGTATTGAAATTCAGCTGCTAATTAATTCAAATCTGCTCATAAACTACATCCCTTTTAGTGATAGCTTTCACACCGTTATTTGCTAACGTGTAGCTCTTTTCACTAACACAATTTCTATCTCATTTTTTTCGTAAAAAGGTGATAGCTTTCACACCGTTATTTGCTAACGTGTAGCTCTTTTCACCAATTTTTCGAGACGGCACTACGCACCAACAATGGTTAGTCCTTTATTTTTCGCAAAATTTAAGACTTCCAAAATTAGGCAAATTCTTTGCTCAACACTTCTCCTTTTCTTCATTTATTTTTTTAGGTGATAGCTTTCACACCGTTATTTGCTAACGTGTAGCTCTTTTCACCAATGACTCCTTTTTTTTAGGGAATAGAATTTTTGGAAAATCATTTTTAGTTAAGCATGAAAAATCAAAACTCCACAAATTAAGTAAATTTCGCTTTATTTTTCATCAACCAATTGATTCTTCTTTTCTCAAGGTAACGAATGACTCGATTTTATATGATAATTACAAGGCTTGGAAAGAGAGATTAAGGCTCAAAAATTTTGGAATATACAATTTTTTACGGTTAAAACGATTTTAGAAGTTTGTATAAAGCTAATTTATTGGTGTTATGGCCAGATTTAAAAATCTCAAAAATCAAAATACTATAAATATATATATAAATATATATAAAAAAAAAATTAAGGCAAATAACCAAATCAATCAAAACACACCAAAATTATTAAACAAACACAAATACTAAAACAAACCACCCCCAAACTTGAAAATAAAACTGTCCTCAGTTTAAAAATAAAATAAAAATCAATGCAGAAAAGCAGAATACTCCCTGTTAAGAAAGTTGATGTCTGAACCTAACGTCTTTTAGAATCTGCAAGAGAATAAATGTACGAGGCACACACAAAAGAAAATAAAATATACTCGTAAGTATAACATAATTTTTTAGATGCGCATCAAGAAAGTCCGAAGAGTCGCCTTACGCTGCCATCAAAGTTTTTATAAAAGCAAAAGACGAAATAAACATTACAGTAATGAAATAAAAATACATAAATCGTGAATAGATGCGCGTCAAGAGATCAAGAAGAAACTCCTTAAGCTGCCATCATTTAGCACGATTATTACACACGACAAAAAGTAAAAATACAAGGGTCCGATATGGGTTATCAAAGGGAGAGGAATGAATCTACTTTTCGTTTTCTCACGGTAAAATCTTCTACCTGCATAATTTTAGCTAGAGTGGATCTGTTGAGAACGAATTCATTGAGTTTTCGATTAGTTCTTCCGGTGTTGTTGCAACGACTATGATTCGTTTTGCACGCTCGAGAAATAAATCCCTTTTCAGAGAGTAGTCGATGAAAGACAGAAACCATCAAAGAAACCATTGACATTAAGCATTCCTATTGGTTTTTGATGAACATTTAGTGAGCTCTGTAACCACATGAAAAAGTTCCTCAAGTGTGCCAAAACCACCAGGAAGGGCGATAAAGGCGCCAATTATTTATCATGTGAGTTATGCGATCTTGCATATTCACAGATCTAAACTCATCTCCAATAGTTGACCCGGTGATTTTACTTTCGGCCCGGAGGTTTTGGGATTACTCCCAACACTCTTACTCCTTCCATATAGGCGAGCGGCTCGCCCCATTAATCCTAGACTTCCTCCTCCGTAAACTACATGAATGCATTTTCTCCTAAGGTACGACCCAAGTTGTGGGTCTTGATGAAGCATGCCTCTTTTCCGTAACTAGATCCACCAAAAATGCGGTGTGTAAAATTTTTTTGTTGAAGATGATGACTCCATTTTTGAAAAGAGAAAAAAAAATTTTTAGAGAGAAACAGAGAAAAGTGCAAGTTTGAGGGATGAATGAAAGAAACCAAAGAGAAAGTTTATTTATAGAAGAAAAAGAAGATAAAAATTATTTAACAAGTTTGTGATTGCGTTTGATTGTGCTTCAACTACTCAATAGAATAATGAAAGCTTTTATCGCGTATCACATTTTTATTTAGAAAATCTCACCACACGACAAAAATAAAATATACATACGCTTATGTACAATAGTTGTGATAGTGGCTCACATCTTCCTCTGATTTTAATTTCATAAACCGCCAAAACGCCTTCTAAGATACTGGGAGAAGCTAACCATCCAATTTTCTAACAAATTGGCAAACGAGGTCTTTTAACGTCGATTCCCAAGACGTTGTTCATATTCGGTTTGAATTTATTCCTCAAACATTGAATTCTGTCATACACAAGTCCACTAGGATGCGTGTCAAGAGAAATTTCGATATTATCTAAATTCTCCTTATTGCACCATCATTAATGAACCGAATTTTATCTTCTCTGTTTGTAGATGGAATTCCTAAAGATCGACATTTTGCATTACGGTTCCATCTAGCACATTTATAGCAAACGGCTAGAATCTTTGCTCGTCGTTTCTTGGCATATGAACTTTTTCCAAGCCACAGTAAAAATCTAGTTGGTGTTTCGTGAATTCACCTTCTATTCTTACTTTGGCTTCGATAATGAATCTTATGTCAAAAGGTATGCTTTTATTAGTAAGCAACCTCATCCTTTCAAGCCTTGTCTTGTAAATTTTTAAAATTGCATTTTTGCTTAGAAAGGAAATCTTTTTCAATTTTAAACAATGTTTCATCCATGATAAAAAAACAAAAATAAAAAGACAATGAAAATAATTAAAAAAATATATACAAATATCGGTTGTTGTGGGAAATGAAAATCCGACTTTAATAGTCACGAAGTACCGTTATCCGCCACTTGACCAGGACAAACACAATTTAGTACTAAGTTACAACGTCGAGAAATTTGTACCTACAAAAATAGTTTATAATGTAAGATTTCAAATATAACTTATACTTCCCCAAACAGCGCCAAAAACTTGACACGCTTTTTGTGTAACTATCGCAAGTGCACGATATCGTATCAAGTAGTAAAGTGGACTTTTGAGTCCGGTTTATCGATCCCACAAGGAAGTTATGTTATAATTTGAATTATACACTATTAGTCTATTTTTATAGATACTTAAGATTAGTGAAACACACAATTAAAAAGTTTGGTTTAATAATTGCAAAGAAATTGCAATAATAGTTCTAATATTATAAGGAAATAAAAAGATAGCAATATTAATAGATTGATTATCGATAAAATAAAATAGTTGGGATTACAAACTTAGTTCGTCATTAGTTATAAAAGATGTATTGGAGATCATAAGATGAATTTACTTATTATGTTGTGTAGATTCGATTTTCCTTAAAAAGACGGTTTCTCTTTCGAACTATAAAACGCCCCTTACATATTGAATCAATCCACTATATTTCTATGTTGATTGGCTTCAATACATAGCATTAGGATTTGTGAAAATAACTCAATGAATCATCTAAGGACTAGGGGTATATTTCTATCCCCTAGAACAACTTAGAGTGAAGATCATTTGATCTAATCAAACATATTTTCTTTCGAAACATATGAAGATCATAAATATCTTCATTAATTGGCCAAATAAATAAAGATTGCTAAAACAATGAAAATCACACACAATAATAAGTAATTCATAATATAACTTTATACAAACATAAATAACATGACTAACCTTGTTTATAATCCCAACTTAAGAAACTTAGCCCATAACGGGTTTATTACACATATTACAAGCTTTGGTGGTCATTCTTAGTTGAATCAAGAGAAAGAATTGATCCTAACTCCCTTAGTAGATAAAGGAGATAGAAGCAATAAACTCTCTGAACAACATATACTACACCACACTTACAAAGATCACTCAAGAACACAAGTGTGTTCTTCACACAAAAAGAAAAGTTTACAAGAAAATGGAAAATTATATGATGAATGGTGAATGATGAAGGGTCTAAGGGGTCTATTTATACACCTAAAGTCATCTAATAGCTCCAAAACTACAGCATTATTACATTATATCGGATCAATGCCAGCCATCCCCTCAATAATACACAAAAAGTATAAAAAATTAGACAAATCATAGCAATCTGTCAAGAGTTACGGTAGTAACATTCGGGAGTTACGGCCGTAATCGGTGACTTACGGCCGTAACTTCCGAATGTTACGGCCGTAACGTGGCTTCGTAAATTTGCTCATTTGAAGCTTTGATAGTTACGTTTTCAGCCCCGAATTCCTCGGACTTTGCGTTTTGCCCCGGATCTTCTTCTGATGATAACTTTTGATATATAACTCGATTTTGAATCCGGAAAAGAGCCGAATTCGTCTCGGAAAGCCCTACAACATGAATATATCAAAATTCAATAAAGAGAATATTTATTAAACATGTTGTTTCTTGAGTAATTCAGTTATTTAATCCGATCATCATCCAATAAAAATAAAATTATTAAAACTAATAAATTAAAAGCAAAAAACGAGTAGACTAGCTCAATTATGGGTGAATTTTATCGATACAAACCATGGATAAGTGTACAAAAATGACACTTATCACTCACCGCCTCTGCCGACCAGCCCGGTAGCGTGCACTACGGACGGATGTTAGCGTGCGCTACTAACCACGAATAGCGCACGCTAACAACTCCTAGCGTGCGTTAATCCGCCAGTCCAGAGAGCAGTCCGAGTTATTGGTTCTGACCTGACTGATCCCCTTAGCACGCGCTACGGCTCAAAGCTAGCGTGCGCTAATCAAGCAGAATTAGCGTGCGTTAGCCTAGGCCTAGCGTGCGCTATTTCTCTGGCCCAGAACACTTCCGCAAGGTCTAAAACGACACGATCAAGACCCAAACAAGATACTGGCCCGAATAAAGATATCAACAACATCTCCAAGCATTTACAGAGCGACAACATAAGAGAAACGGCAAGGTCAAACAGTCAATAAAAAGTACGGGTATTACATTCGGACTCCCGTGAGTCCAAACAGATAAACTCCAATTCTGTTCTGATGTATTTATATCAATTAATTAATCTAATTAATTAATCATATCAAATATAAAATAATATAATTAATTTCTCCAGGAAATAATTATATCTATGAATTAAATAAATCACCCAGTAATTTATTTAATTTATTAGGCCGCAAATTAATTTATCCAATAAATCAATTTAGACATCTAATGTCCCAATTAATTAGATATCCAATATATAATATTTATAATGAGAGGATTAGCTCGATTCATTCCATCGTCAATCCTATTGCGCGACTTGGTAGGTCCGTCTCAGTCAGCAATGGGAGGAACCAAAGAGTAGTAGCACCACCTAGCCAGCCTGGCGGCCTACACTGTACCCCAACTGAGAACGAATGATGGGATCATTCAAGAACTATTCTATCGTGAATACCAGTATACGTATAAACCCTTCTTTCAAATATCCCGATCAAGTTATAGGGTCACGGTCAGTCAAACCCTATATGTACTTGATGCTATGCATGCGTTAATGTAAATCGAGATCATCGAGCTCTCGTGTATCCAATACAACTAGATCCAATGCTTTGGCCAAAGACTTTTGATCTCATCTGCCAATAACCGCATAGGACATATAACCCGCTCACTAACGGGAGAAAGAATTCTATCTTTGTATTCAGTAGGACCAGCTACTTGCCCGTCAAGATGCACGTCGAGGTTGACCCCCACCTCCCAGTTTACAGGGTCGAACTACTCTAATGAAAATCTTGACGTCACAAGCACATCCCTACTAAATCCTCAAGTCGAAGGTTCACGAATACCTATCACAACCTTTCGATTCCGTCATTGACTGTCCCGGAGTGAAATCCGTGTGACGATCGAGGGTGAGTCGGTTCGAGTATACTAATCCAATCAGCATACCTACAACGTGTGCTCCCACTAACCATTAGCGTTCGACAGGCACTCTCCATGTCAAAGAACACATCATACAAGTCTTCACATAAACTTAACGCCCAGTCAAGTTTTATCGACTTGCGAACGATTAAGTATTTGAGCTATAAACCTTTCCAGTGCCGACCCCCTTATCCAATAAGGAGTGGAACATTTTTCTCTCAAATACACGGACTAGTTTCTATATATATATATTTACGAGTAAGGAATGCCAGTAACTACCAGTAAATAAAGAAACATCCATTACCTTATGATAATGAATTACATAATTACAAGTACAATGCCCTCACTCAACATCCTCTGAGTGGCATTCGAGGGCATACTCCCAACATGGTGCTCCCCAATGGGACACACTAGGTCGAATATATCCCTTCTCTGTCAAATCCTCAAACTGATTCTTCAGCTCCTGCATCTCAGTCGAATCCATATGATACGGGGCATTTGAAAGCGGGGATGTACCTAGCTCTAACTCAATGGTAAACTCTACATCTTTCTGTGGAGGTAAACCCGGCAATTTATCCAGAAAAATATCAGGGTAGTCTCGAACCACCTGAATGTCGATGAATTTAACTGGTTGATCCTCAGTTTTGGCCATGTAGGACCAATAACCAACACATCCCTGATTAAGCACTTTCACTGCTTTCATTGTGCTGATGATTCTCCTGAAATGGTTGGGATTATCACCCCAAAAAACACATTCAAACCATTATAAAAAGTGACGGTCACCATCCACTTATGGACTCACAGCATCATGACGATCCATCCATTCGATACTTAAGATTACATCATCTTTAGGTAAATCAACCACAATCAAATCTGACAACCACTCGCATTCGTTCAATTGAATCGGACAATTCTGAACTTCACGATTCCCCATATTCTTCTACCTACCACCAGGTAGACCAATCACATAAGGCTCGCACTCGATAACATTATCTAGATGTAATCGTCTCAAGCAAGATGCAGATATAAATGAATGTGATGCACCATGATCAGAATGGATCTCGAGTGTACCTGCAATCATGCTGGCCTCGAGATCATTGGCCTTCTTCATCTCATAAATTCTGGGCTTTACAGCCTCGGTACCAGATGTATCAGCTTGACCTCCACGGCCTACTCCTCTATTCGCCCTTGTAGTCTGGTGGTAAGCGGACAGAGTGGAACGATCCTGGACCATAGACTGAACTGGCGCATGTGAGACCATTGGAGTACATCCCAATCCACCTCTATAAAAACGACCATGATGTCCAGCACCTCCGCAGGTAAGGCATGAAATAGACGGTCTTGGACATTTGGAGCTGATGTGACCCTGCTCTCCACAATTAAAGCACATAATGGCCGAACTGGCCGCTCGGGACTGTGATCCTGCTGGTCAGAAAAAGTCGGTCCAGTTTGGCATTTCTTGAAAGTTCCCCGACTAACATCAGCTTGGTTCTGGTTTCTTGATCTCTTAGCAGCACAAGACAGCTGCTTCTTAGAAATCTCTTTCGCAATAAGCTAATACTCGAGGGCTTTCTCAATAAACTCGAGTAGAGTCGCGTAGTGATGATTGAGTAACTGCATTCTCATCAAAGGTTTGATCCTGAACATTCTTTACGTACACAAGGGTCACAAGCTTAAGTACGTTAACTCCTCAGTGTTGCATTCGCTAGTTATGTCAGCTAGCGCGCGTTAGAACCATGCAATTGTATGCATTAAGTATTGATTTATACACTTGAGATTATAAATATTGGATTACGAATATAAGGGAATATTACACTTAAAATAATTATTCAGCATTCTCATATACTACAAGATTCAAATACAGATAGAAATACAAAATAGATATCCTGGTATTACACATACTAGATATGTGCAACAAGATGGTTATGGGATGGTTGAAAGCTCTTCTTGGAATTAAGATGCATCAAGCCCGTTCAGCGACATATTCCGACACAGATAGTCGGAATGAACCCAGGTATTATAGTCGGTACGCACTTGAACATTTGCCTCGTTCTCAGCAGGGACAGGAGGCTTTTCTTCACGCAGGAAGCTCACAAGCCCCATTGTGGTAATATAGAACAACATCTTTTGAGACCAGTTGCATGAAAGACATGGGTTTGGCTGATACTATTCT
>JAWKAU010001101.1:0-16000 GCA_033398695.1 Orobanche coerulescens
TGTTGAACCCCCCCACGCCCTCAAGAAGGATCTGCCACGTCGAGAGATGCCTCATAGGAGGACAAGAGGTTTGCCCAGTCAGAAATTCACACCTGCATATTATGAAAAGAAGAAGTGTGTGGAGAAGAAATGAACGATAGTTCTTTATGTCAAGCACCTACTCTTCATGTCAAGAACTGGAACAGCTATTTGTTTTGACCGATAGTTCTTCATGTCAAGAATATGTTCTTCATGTTTTGTTTTAACTTTTTTATCCGTAACTATCTTATGCCGACTATAGCTTCTAGGGGTGAGCATTTGGATTACGGATTTTTGCTTAATCCGATCCGAATCAGAAATCCGAATTTTTGAAAAAAATGGATCCAATCCAATCCGAAATCCGAACTCTAAATCCGATCCAATCCGAAAATCCAAAATTTCCATTAAAAAAATTCAAAAATTTGAATGAGATGGAGTCTCCATCGAATTGATAAATTATATTCATATTCATTTAGAAAATACAGCAGAGGTATGAATTGCGAGTGAGGTTGATGACATATAAAAAAGGGTTCCTAATTTGCTAAATTAATTTTTAGGAATAAAATGGTGATGGGAAAAAGAGTAAATCTGAAATTCCATATAGTAAACTCATTCAGAAACAACGGAACCAAAAAGGTTGAGGACAAAAGAGTTGGGCAATTATAGATGAATGCTTATTATAGAAAAATGTATCAAAAAGCCCGCATACAAAATATAAAATTTGAGATGGGAGAACCAATTGAGATTAATATTTGCAACAAAATTAAAGTTTTGAAGGAAGAGATGAATGCTTAATATAGAAAAATATATCGGAAACCTGCACACAATATAAAATTTGAGATGGGAGAACCAATTGAGATTAATATTTGCAACAAAATTAAAGTTTGAAGGAGTAAAGGAAAACCCTTCTGCAGGCGGAGAAAGAAATCATAGTACCTGCAACTTAAACCTAATAAAAATCAAACTTGTATCGAGGTAGGAAAACAAACTCAGATTAATAGTCGCATGAAGATAAAGAAATAAGCAAAACTCTTGTACAGACCGAGAACGAAAATCAAAAAATTGCAACACATACTCTATCCAGTAGAAAAATATCATTAAACCTACAACAAAACCTAATAGAAGGCACAAATACAAGATTTCGAAATAAAAAAAAGAACCGAAAGTGAACCTGGATATTGGCTTTCTCATCAATGATAATAACCCTGGATTGTTTGTTAAATAAAATCATAAAGCATTTCGAGGGTATGATAATAACCATATAACCAAAGTGACCCTCGATATTGGCTTTCTCATCAATGATAGAAGCGACTGATGTAAAACTGAAAAACTCGCTGGATCATAACAAAGCAATAAATTAACATTAGTGACTAGCTAATGTTAGTGAGAGTAAGAAAGTAACAATATTTATACAGTTTTTTTGGATTTAGGATGTTGCAGTTAAAATTTCAAAAATATTAACAATAATAAAAAAGCATAAACTTATCGCATTTTGACTGAACTACCCTTGGAACATCTCTGAGTATGAGAGACCGATAATATAGGCATAAAATTTACCTAGAAGGCCAATACCATATACAACAACAACATCTAAGCCTTAGTCCCAAAATGATTTGGGGTCGGCTAACATGAATCAAACTTTGAAACCGTCAATAATCGTTACATAAATAACATAAAAGGAAAAAAGAGGGAAAAAGTAGAGAAAAAAGCAAATAAAAAAAGAGAGTGGAAAAAAAAAAAAAAAAAAAAAAGATAACATGAAATAAAAGAAAAAAGGAATTAAAAAAAAAAAAAAAAAAAAAAAAAAATCAGACTCCAAAAATAATGAGGAACACTAAACAATCAAAAATAATGAGGAACACTAAACAATCAAAAATTGCATATACTCGCATTCCAGTGAACTAACTAAAGAACACACATATTGAGGACGGACTTAGTGCGCTCATCTTGCATCAAATAGATGAGACGTATGAATCTGCAACATTTTTTAGACACAAGATTCCTTAAAAATTGTCTTTCAGCAAATAACAGGATGTGCCTCCAGTATAATATTAGGTTTAAATTTTTTTCATAAGGTAGAGCAGAGAAATCGGATAGGAACTTTATTCAGAGCACAGGAAAGAAGAAACATAATATCAAAGTTAAGGGCCAATAAAGAGAATGTTATATGCAAGAAAATGTTAGAGCATAATGAAAAAGCTAAACTCTAATCAAGTGCCCAACAGACTTCGACACAAATAGGATACACATTCTAGTTTCTCCAAACCAAGTCCCATGTCAAGGTAGGGTAGAAAAACCAGGGAGGAACCATATTGGAGCACAAGAATGAGGAAACAAAAATTAGTGTTAAAACAGAAACATAATAGCTTACGGGCAAAAAATATTAGCTTGAAAAAAAACAACTATAATAAAGTGCACAAAAACATTGGCTACAAATAGGCTGCATTCCAATTTAAGACCCAAACCAAGTCGCCCGCCAAGGTAGGGCACATAAATCAGAGAGGAATCATTTCAGAGTACAAGAGAGAATGAAAACGAAATTAAAGTTAAAGACCAAGAAAGAGTAAGTTATGGACAAGAAAATGATATACTAAAATAGCTAAATTCTAAACAAGTGTCGAACACCCGTGGCCACAAATAGGTTACATACTCTAATATAATGTCCAAACCAAGTCTACCGCCAAGATAGGGCAATAAATTAGAGAGGAACTGTCACAGTACAAGAAAAAGGGAACACAAGATCAAAAGTTACAGGCCAAAAGAGAAAGTAGGCTATGGATAAAAGTAGGCTACGGGCAAGAAAATATTAAAGTAGACTGAAAAACTCTAATCAAGTGCACAACACTCTTTAGTTAAAAATAAGTTAAACATTCTAATTTAAGACCCAAACCAAGTCTTCCGCCAATGCACGGCACAAAAATCAGAGAGAAACCGTATTCCTATCATAAGAGAGACGGAAAATAAGATATCCAAAAAAAACCTCGAAAAACATAACGATATTGGTTTTATACAAAAAAAACCTCGAAAAAACATATTCCTAGCATAAGAGAAGGAAAATAAGATATCCAAATAACGATATCCCTCGAAAAACCCCAAAAACAAACATTAACAAATAATGATACGCGCAAAACAAACCGCCAACAGCCCAGAAATTACCCTTTTCACAGAGAAGAAGTGATCTCCAGTCACCTGCGAAGAAACCTTGTAGGAAAATCTCGATAGAGAGACAAAGTAAGAGAAAAAGCGATCGAGAAAATGAGAAAAACAGGCCCCAGGGAAAAAAAAACTCAAAACACATACACCCACAAAAAACCCTCACAGCAAACAAACCTTGTAGGAAAATCTCGATAGAGAGACAAAGCAAGAGAAGAGGCGATCGAGAAGTGCAGAAGTTTTTCAATAGAAAGAGATGCAAAGCGGCGAGGCAAAAAGAAAGAGAAATAGGGTTTTCCAGAGGACAAAGACGAGGAGATAAAAAAAACAGAAGAGAACGCTTTTCAGCGAAGGCAAAAAGAAAATAAACACGATTTCGACCATCGCCTTCCTCACGCTTTTAGAATAGTTTAGGATAGGATATATATATATATATATATATATATATTATATATTATATATATAAATAAAAAAAGATATTATTTTTTTTATTTTTTAATTTGAATAAAATAATAAAATAATTTTCTAATTATTTCCTTTAATTATTCAATTTTAAAAGCGTAACAGGTTTTTAAAGAGGCAGGAATATTAAAGAAGTAGCAGGTATTTTAAAACAGTAACATGTATTTTAGAAGGGTAACAGGTATTTTGAAAGAGCAGCAAATACCCCTGTCCTCAGAAATCGAACCTCGCAGTACTTTCACCAACTTAGCTATACGTCCGGAGGCCGATTTCACGTAAATATAAGAGTACATTATTAGAGTTGCACAACCTTTAAAATCGGATTGTAACGCTCGTAAATGTTAAAATAAAAATTTCTCTAAATTTTATTCTCTAAAAGAGATTATTAGAATAATTTCTCCAAGTAAATAATATTAAATTAAATTGAGAATGGCGGATAAAGATTAAATTTGGAAATTTAACATAATAATTGTCTAATTAGAGTTTTCTTATTAATGGGTCTAATATAATAACCCTGAATTTTTTGAGTTTGAGAAGGAAAACTATAATAAAATATAATTTATTATGTTGTTGGACCGAATTATTGGTCAAGGAGAAATTATAATTTTTATAAATATTTTTATTATTGCCGAAATTATATAAATTAAAAAGTAAAATTAAATTTAAAATTTTATTGGGCCAAAGATATCGTGAAATTGAGCCCAATGACTTACAGTTGTGAATTAGATTTGGGTCATGGAAATGATTTATAAATTAAGTCCAATATCAAATAAATTGAACCCAATACTTGAGCCCACTAGAGAAAAATATATAAGTTGGAAATTTGGGAGAGAAATAATCAATCCATGAAAATATCAAATTTAATCCAAGTATCACCCTTTTCAGGGGATGTATCCTTATCGATACCTTCTTCGGGTTTTTGTTCATCTGTTTGTACAATTTTTTTCTTTCTTGGATTTTTATCTTTGGAACCCAAAGGTCTATCACGCTTTTGGCGTGGAGTAGATTCATTAGCACTCGGCATTTGTCCTTCAGGGACATTTATTTTAGCAGGTGCATTTGCTACAGCAATATAAAATTTTGTGACTAGCAGCAGCATCGAAAGCATCAGGCAATTGGTTTGCAATTCTTTATAAATGCACAATTCTTTGAACTTCCAGTTCACATTGCTCCGTACGAAGATCACTGAAATCAAGTGGACTTTTCCATGATATTTCCTTTTTCAGTTGATTAGTGTCGCCCCCTAATATCGGGAAGTGTGATTCGTCAAAATGACAGTCTGCAAATCTCGCAGTAAACAAATCACCCGTAGTTGGTTCAAGATATTTAATAATTGAGGGTGATTCATACCCGACATAAATGCTCAACCTTCTTGGAGGTCCCATTTTAGTTCGTTGCGGTGGCGCAATTGGTACATAAACAGCACACCCAAAAATTCATAAGTGGGTAATATTGGGCTCTTTTTCAGTTATAGTTTGCATAGGGAAGAAGTTATGATAGCTTGTCGGTCTTATTTTCACAAGTGCCGCAGCCTGCAATACAGCATGTCCCCAAGCAGAAACGGGGAGTTTTGACCTCATTAACATAGGTCTTACAATTAGTTGCAATCTTTTAATTAATGATTCAGCCAGACCATTTTCCGTATGCACATGAGGAACATGATGTTCTATCGTAATTCCAATAGATGTGAAGTATATTCTCCAGCATTATCAAGGCGTATTTTCTTTATAGGATAATCAGGAAATTGTGCTTGCAATTTAATTATTTGTGCAAGTAGTCTGGCAAAGGCCAGATTGCGAGTTGATAATAAGCAAACATGTGACCATCGCATTGACGCGTCAATTAGTACCATAAATTACTTGAAAGGTCCACATTGTGGATCAATTGGTCCACATACATCGCATTAAATTCTTTCTAGAAAGACAGGGGATTCAATTTTCACTTCTGGTAGTTATTTTTCCTGGAGAACAAGCAGCACATGTGAATTTATTTGAATTCATCATTTTCTGATTTACCAGAGTATGGCCATTTGAATTTTCAATTATTCGCCTCAGTATTACACTGTCAGGATGCCCAAGTCTTTCGTGCCAAGCAATAAGTTCACTAGTATCTTTCAAGCCTACTAGGTTATGTATTTCCGCGGCACTTATTTTTGTGAAATACAGGCCTGAGGAAAAAGAAGGCAGCTTTTCGTTTACTATCTTTTTTCCATTTATCATTTGAGTTATCGAAAGATACTCTTTATCTGCCTCATTTGAAGTTTCAATATGATACCATTTTTGCGAATATTGCTAAAACTTAGCAAATTTCGTCGAGCTTTGCTCGAAAACAGGGCATTTTCAATTGTCATTTTTGTCCCCTCAAGGAGAAATATCACGGCTTTACCGGAACCTTCAATGCATTTAACATTACCGCTTATGGTTTTTACCGCGGTCTTTCCCAACCTTAAGTTGGAGAAAAAACTTTTACATTTCAAAATAGTATGCGTTGTCGCACTATCAATGAGTCAGATATCATCCTTGGCTTTAAGATTTTTGGCATCCATTTTTTTTCAGAATATAAGAAGCTAACAAAATAACAAAACATATCAGTAGTAATTTACATACATAACCATTGCAAAAGTATTTAAACAGGGGGGATTCACTATTAAGGATTACAAGGAGATTTTCCAAAAACATCAAGATTACAAAATCCGAAAGCATCAACAGTATAAAATATTCATTTAGTTATTTGCCATCATTTGATTCAATGAAATCATCGGCATCCAGATGCGTGGGAATCGCGGGCAGCCAGGTTTGCTTCAGCCTCAACTCTTTCCCTTCCCTTCGAAGCCTGGTACAATTCGGCCAAATAACTGGTCGAGCGACAGACTCGGGCCCAATGACCTTTAATTCCACAGCGATCGTAGGGTTCATCATATCTGTTTCTCGAATTAGGTCTTTGTTGTGGTCTATTTGGCCTCCTGTAATTATTTCGGCGATTTTGATCAAAACAGGGCCCGTTCCGGTAATCACTTTCGCGCCCCCGGCCACAACTTTGATTTCTACCACGATTATTTTGATTTCAAGGACGCCCACGATCACGCATCTGATCTGCCTGTTTTGCATCAGCTTCCGAAAACTGGACAGAACTAGTAGGCCAAGATTCATGATCTTTTAGCAACAGTTCACTATTTATAGATTGGAGTTAAGCGTATGAGATTTGACTCTGCATATCCAGAAGCTTATGAACTACAGTTCTATTTGAATAATAAACATAATATGACATGTGGGAGCGGAGACTCCATGTTGAAAATGATGTGCAAGAAAAATGATGTGATATGCCGGTAAAAATATCTATATGGTGATATAGACACATCGTCTTCAAATATTTGTTCTCGATTAATATCACTACTAGACAATAATAGGAATGAATCCCTAATAAATTTGGAATATATTAAGGGAGAATGGGCGCACTTCCTCTACATGTGTACTACTAGATATTATGGATCCACTGGATAGTCACATGTGTATATGACTCATAAACAAAAATTTACGAGATGATTTGCTCACGGTTTGAGCATATATTCCAGATCAGATAAAGCTAGTAATATATCCCAAATAAACTTGAATAGATCCCAGAAAGGATCAAGACATGCGCATACAAATGGGATATTATGTAATACCCTCGCTTTAGTATTGTATTTTCTGATTTAAATCGAGTATTATCGCACCACATCTGTATTTATTGTAGCGAACATATTAATGAACTATGTTAAGAATCATGGTCATTCATACTATATTAATTGTTGGGTGATATTGAGAGAATTTTATTTCTGCTTGTTATAGAACTTAACGTAAGTTAGCCTATCTTCATTACGTACTCTATGTACGTAGCCTTACGTACGTTAACATTTATGTTAACGTACGTAATGCGGGGTATCCTTCAACAGCCCGCCTTTCGGTGGGTGGGACCGAATGGGGGTAGGTGGTCGGGAGTCGATCGCGACAGCCAAGTCAACGGCTATTACGTACGTAATAGTTATATATTTACGTACGTAACGATTTGTGTATTTCAAGTCAGTAAGATCTGATAAAATCGATTACGTACGTAATGTTCATGAGATTACGTACATAGGGGCTTTAACGTACGTTAACCCCCTCTCTGTAACGTACGTAATGCTGAGTTCAGGTTATAAAAATATGACTTGCCTTTCATTTCCTGCTCGACCCATTCAACCTTCCCTCTGAGAAAACGATTCCCTTCCCTGCCAACTCAATTTCTAGCCCTTCTATCTTGTGTTGGAGCTTCAGCACTTGGTTTGTGACTTGGAGATTAGGAGATTGAAGTGTGTCCTTTGAAGTGTTGGTATTGTTCTTCATTTTGAGGTTGGTTTTCTTTAACTCATATTAAATCTATGCTTATGCTGACCCTGTGGTTTGGGGCGAAATACTTGTATTTCAGGGCGAGGAAAGGGCAAGGCACAGGAAGAGCATTGCATATGTTTGATTTAACATAGCTTCATCGATTTCATGGTCCATTTCTTCGTCAATGTTTGCAGTTGTTGACGATTCGGGATACGTCAAAATCCCCGGGGGTCAATTTCTTCTTCATTGGTAGTTGTTGTACTACCGTAATAGATACTTTCATGTATAGCATCATATTCAGGTTCTTGATTTTCATTTTCAAAACCGGGTGGAGTTTGGTTTTGGGGCTCCCGAATAATTATTCCAGATGGTTTCTTCGATTTGCCTCAAAGACTCATTCGCTCGAACTTGGACATTTTGGATTTTTTGGGAGACGTAGCAATACCCCTTCCCTTGTCAGAACTCGACATAATGATTAAATGCAAAAAAGAGAGAAATTAACTAGTATAGCAATTAGCAATTAGAGTTTGAGAGATAGATTATATTGAAGGTGTGAAAAAAATGTGTTGAGTAGTGAAGTATTAATAGATAGGATTTTTTGTTAAAAAAAAAAACTGAACTAGCCGTTAGACCCGGCGGGTCGGAACGGCCATATTTCAATTTTTTTTTAATTTCCACCGGGTCGGCGGGTCAGACCCGGCGGGTAGGCAAAACTTAGACCCAGACCCCACCCGTGTATACCACGGTCCGAGTCCGGGTCCTGCACGGGTCAGCCGGGTCCGGGTTCTGCACGGGTCAGCCGGGTCCGGGTCGGCGGGTCGACCCGTCGGGTCGGGTGGTTTTGGGCACCTCTAATTTGAAGCATGGAAGGTGGAGAATGTTTTTTCCAAGATATCATCATTAGTGATTTTTTCTCCACAGAGACGCAGCTACACTGTGATTTTAAACATTTCAGAGTTGTATTCCTGGACCCGTTTTAAAGTCCTGCAGTCACAAATTGTGCCATGCATTGCGAGCCTTGAGCAATATTATCATTTGCATATGCTCGTATCTTTACAGCTTCTCCCACAATTCGCGTGGGGATTCAAGAGTAACATATTGCCATTTCAAAGATTCGTCAATATGATGGCATAAAAAGATCATGACTCTTGCCTTTTTCTTGGCTCGTAGGATTAGTATCAAGGCAATGGTATTTTTCAAGCCCATCGATGCGAGATGCATTTTTACATCACGAGCCCATGACATAATTATTTTCAGAAAATGCTAACGGGACAAAATGAAGATTTTTCGGGTTAGTCATGTTAAAGAAATTGAAAAGGGAAGTAGAAATTACCTGAAATGATTTTTGCAGATTTTTTAAATTTCGGCAAAACCCCAACCCGCTTTCGTGCTGATAACGTGTTAGAAAATAGTCCTATTAGCTTGGGGTTGTTTATATATATATATATATAATAGTACCTAGATAGAGTAGGTATGGAATAGTAGTACTATAATGAGAGAATAAAGAGAGCAGTAGTTGAGGGGAGAAAAGTAATGGGAATTTTATTATTTCATTCATACGCATTTTAGTACAAGCATGGCCTATTTATAAGCATAGAATTAGTGGGATTAGTCCCTAATTAAGTGACATCTAAAGGACACTTGTACTATGAACATCCATTTAATGACATGTAAATTGATGTCCCTAATTAAGTGACATCTAAAGGACACTTGTACTATGAACATCCATTTAATGGCATGTAAATTGCCTCATCAATTCATGTACTCCATGCAATATAATAAATTGCCACATAACAGGAAGAATTAGATGTTTTTGTTACTTTTTTTTTTTTTTGATAACTAGGTGATTCCAGCTTAGTCGGACTAATCCTAGTCCCTCAATGAACCCACTCCTAACCCATTGACAGAAGTTAAACGACAATGTTCTTTTTGTATTTTATAGCAATGCAATTAAATTACCGACAGATATATAGTCGGTCGATATTTACTGACCAACAACAAATTCCTTTCCAACTAGTTCAAAGGTCACCAACCGGCCAATTATAGAAGGAAAAAGGATCATGATGCTATTTATCTGGTCGTGCAAGTCGAAGCAATTATATTATGGTATTTGACATTAGACAGTTAACAAAGGATCAATAAATTAATTATTTTTTTAATGAAAACATTCAAGACTAACAGCAGCAGGCATACAGGGAAACGGTTGGAATGCTTAGGGCAATATCCAAGAATGAAACCATTAACCCGAGGACCGGACCCAATAAGCGCGGGCCTGTAACCCAAGCAGGGGACCACGAGGCGAACATGACATGCTGAAAAACTTACCTTTAGATCGAGAGTGAGGTAGAGACTCATGAGCACTCAGAACGGGGGACAATCCTCCTATTCTATGATAAAAAAAAAAAAAAAAAACAGCAGTAGGCATAATCCATACCAAATTGCCTGACACACCTCTCCGCAGTGTAGAGTTACTCAGAAGACCTTCACCTTTAGAGCGGTGGGTATCGTGGAGCCGTTCTCCTCGTGCCGTTCTCAAAAAGTGGTGCCACGTCAGCAAAACACAGAACGGCACCAGAAAACCTTTGGCACCACATTTTGTGCCGTTACCGTTGGCACCAAAAAATGTGGTGCCGTTCTCCAGTTTTTTTTTTCATTTACATAAAACATACATAATAACTAAAATAAACTTTATTAAATTAAAAAACACACACATTACATTAATTTAAAAAAAAGTTGCATAAAAATAAAAACCTAGTACATAAACATAGAAATAAAAACCTATTCCTCGTTGGTGGGATACTTTGCCCGGATTCGTGCTTGTTGGGCTTTCACGACCGCCGCGTTGATCGGATCCATCTTGCTTGTGTCCATTTGTAGCACTCGCATCTCCTCGGCAATTTTTTTAGATTCATATAAAGTAACTCTCGCGAGTGACTCTCGTTCGATAACATCCATCTTTGCCTTGCGGTCTAACTCGATTTGTTGTAGCATCATTTCTTGAAACATTGTCGGGTTTGAACCGGAACGAGCGGTCGAGTTTGACGAACGTTGACTCTTAGAAATCCGGTGCATGCCGTACGGTCGTGGCAACACGTCATGTCCAAAATGCTCGGGTTCCTCCTCCGTAACCCGAAGACGATTTCGCCTTGCCAATGTCGATTCGGGATTTTTCCACTTGTGCTTGTCTTTCAAAAAGGCCCAAGCGCTCATGTGTTTAAAGTCACAACCCGTCACCATTTTTAGACCCGGCAATTTACCACACGACACGAAAACACGACACGAAAACGACACGAAAATTTAGTGTTTAGGTTTGCATTTTAAGTACACGACACGAAAATACACGAACACGAAAGTACACGACCGAGATTTAGTATCGGTTTTGTGTTTACCCTTTGAGGTACACGACACGACACGAGGTATACGAAATAAATAAATAAATATAATATTTTATATTTAATTCAATAAAAATATATATTTTATGGATTCTGTCTATACTAAACTTTAAAATTTGAAAATATAATGTGAACTTTCATAAATTTCGTGTAAACATTCGTGTTTTTATTGTCATTCGTTTCGTTTCGTCTACTAAAACCTATAAAAATAATATTAAAATATTAAAATTATTATTTTTTATAATATTTTAATATTTATTTTATATAATGTGTCTGACATGAAAACACTACACGAAACGACACGAATTTGCGCGGTACACGACACGACATGATACGAATTCATTTAGTGTCGTGTATGAGTTTGGATTTTTGGTACACGAAACACGAAAGTACACGACACGAAAATACACGACACGAACGAATTGCCAGGTCTAACCGTTTTATACAAACAATGCACCCTCGTCATAAAATCTTTATCATTCTCCCCACTCATAACGCTTGTTTCATTCACTAACGAATTCCACTTGGTAATCTCTCTATTCACTGGAGTCCACTTTCCCGTCAACATGTTCTTGGTACGAATAGTCCACTTGTGTTTTACGGCTTCCAAATTGTATACGTCAAGAATTCTATACCAAAACGTTTCCTTTGATTGACCCGCACCTCTTTTTGGATCCTTGGATATTTGAATGTAACACTCCGCCAAAAGCAACTCCTCGTCTTGGCTCCACACGTTACGAGCTCGAGTACCACCTTGCGTTTCGGTGGTTTTCTTCGTCTTCGTCTCCTTCAACGTCGGGGTCGGTATCACCTCGTCTTCATCTTCGTCTTCGTTTTCGGCTTCGTATTCGTCTTCATCTTCGTCTTCGTCCCGTAGATGGAAGGATGCATGGTCGGAATTTGGTTGTGAAGCAGTGCCTTGATTTTGTTGTTGATGTTGTTGAGTAAGTTGTTGATATTGTTGCATTTTCCATTGACTAAATAGCATTTGTTCTTCGGGATTCATGTATGGGATTGTTGGGAAGGTAGGAAAGTAAGGCGATTGATTGTATGGATTCGAAGACGAGCCCGGATTTGAAGACGCGCCCGTCATTTGGTTCGATGGGTCATTGAGCATGTTGTTAATCCATGGTGAGTTGGGATTCATTTTGGTTGGAAAAAGATTGAGAAAAGTAGATAGTAATATGTGTTGGAAGTGTGTGATTTGTTAGTGTATTTATAGGTAATTTAGGGGGTTAAAAAGTTTTTTTTTTTGTCAAAATCCACTCCAAATGGTCACATAACCGTTGCCAAACCTTCCTTTTCTTGATTTGGAAGGTAGAAATGGATTAGATGTTGTGTAATCTTTGTTATTCAACCAAAGAAGATGATAGTTGATGAAAGATCGCCCCCAAATCGCCTTCTCAAGTTCTCCCGTCGGAAATGAGTGAAATAGATGAAAAATGACGAAGAACAAGGTTGACCCTCACTTATATACTGCGTTATAAGTGAATTTTAGCGCGCGCTAAAATTCAGAGTTAGCGTGCGCTAACGGCGTCACCCGGTAGTCCAGTAGCTTCTGACCTGCAACGTTAGCGCGCGCTACCACAATTTGGCGTGCGCTAACTGGTATCCTGCAAAAATTCCAACTCACTGTCCAAACCCGCTAGCGTGCGCTATATGTGGGCATTAGCGTGCGCTACGCAACACCTATAGCGTGCGCAGGCCCAAACATAGCGTGCGCTACCTGCTAGTCCAGAAAATAGAAACCCTCCACTGCCCCTGTCGGCTCAGCCCATTAGTGTACGCTACGGGCGATGCTAGCGCACGCTAACTGCTAGTCCAGAGGGCAGAATCAGCTACTGCCTCTGCCAAGCCCGGATCGTTAGCATGCGCTAAGACTCAACGCTAGCGTGCGCTGCTCAACAGAAATAGCGTGCGTTAGCTTAGGCCTAGCGTACGCTATCTGCCTGTCTCACAACACCGCCGTAAGGTCCAAACAATACGAACATGATCCGAAAGGTACGAAACTCTAAAAACCAACATCGACAACATCTCATTAAGTGTTTACAGAGCGACAATAGTGAAGGAACGTCAGAGCCAACAATTCATATAAAGTATGGGTATTACATTCGGATGGAAATTCCCCTATAAAATAGGGAAAGCTATATATATAGTTGTCCGACCTCCGTAATTTTTATAGCTCCGGACTCTCCGGCGTAAATGTTCTGCTTCCGCCACTGAATTTGTGTTGACGATTTTCTTTAAATAAAAGGTATATTTATTATTTGGAAATGTGAATAAATATCAGGTGAATTAAAATGTGCGGAAAGTCAATAACATAATAATGTCACAACAAACTTGAATTAAAGAAGGTATTGTTGAAGGTAAAAATAGAAAAAGAAAAATATAATAATATATCTACGATGAGGTTGGTAAAATATAGAGATGAGAAGGCACCACTGGAGATGCTTTTAAACTAGCTTTGGTTTTGTGAAGCCAAAAGAGAGCTATAGAAAAGGGCTATATAGGTTGGGTAGTTAGATTAATTATATTAAATTCAAACTATGGTTAGGCAATTATATTGGGCCATTACTTATTTTCGGTTGCTACATATCTTTTCATATTAGCAATTAGAGGTTACTAACCACAAATGGGAGATTAGGATTCGAATCTTCTGGAGAAATGAATTTTCAGGAGCTTATGACTCTAAATTATGATTAAAGAAGAGAGATATTTCTCGAGTACACTGATGGAATAATTAAATATTAAGGATTTCAAACGACAATGTAGGAGGCTTGATCTCAATGAGATTCTGCAGTTGGATTTGAGAGGTCCAGTGTAGAACAAGCACTTAGATGACGACTCCGTGTGCACGGTAGTTACACATACTTTGGAACTTGTGAGCTAAATACACATTTTGCAATTTATCTGGAAGCAGTTCAGGAGGGGTCGCGACTGTTGTGCTGAGAACTATTTAGACATAAACTTGGAATATCGGTATCACAAGAAAAAACTAGCTTAAAAGGAAAAAAAATCAGATGGTGTTTATGAGGAGTGAGGAGTGCTTTAGATGAATATTTTAACTTCCTTCATCCACCAAATATGTTCCTATAATTTCTTTTCAGTACGTCCAGAAATAATAGGGCTGAGCACAAATGGACCGGACCCGGACCGGACCCGGACCGGACCTGTTAATTAGGTCCGGGTCCCGGGTCTGCATTTTGTCTAAATCCGGGTTCCGGGCCGGACCGGGTCAAAACCCGAAAAATCCGGGTCCAGCCCGGAACGACCCGGTAAAAATAAAAATACATAAAAAATATTTTTTATTGTAATTTATCCTCGGTGGTGATGAAATAATGATGATTAATGGCTCGATTATGATTGCACATTATTCTAATTAAGTTTATTTATACTAAAATATTATTGAACTTGGGAGTTTGGTGACTAAATGAAGATATTAAGATTGATAATTGTATTTTATGGGAGTATGTAAAGAAGAAAGCATTTTATATGTAATAAAAGGACACTTAATATATCATCATCATCATCATCATCAACACCACCTTAATCCCAACTATGTTGGGGTCGGTGGCATGAAGATTATAGTGTCGTTTAATTGTCTAAAATTAGTTAACACCATAACTCATGCAAATAACAAAGTGGCAAAGTTTTACGCCGGATGCCCTTCCTGTCGCAACCTTCATATGAAGGAGAAATAGAACGAAATTCCAAAACCGTCAACATCATAGGTTTTTCCATTTATATGGAAAATATCATGAGACGGCGATGAGTTTGAGATAATTGCTATTGTCATGTCACAATAAGTGATTGATATTGTACAATCAACACATACATCATGGAACATGACTCAAAAGGACACTTAATATGCAAAAAAAAAAAAAAAAAATGACAAAATCGGGCTAGAACCGGCCAGCCCGGACCGACCCGATTTTACCGGGTCTGGACCGGGTTGGCCCGGTTCCGAACAGGTCCGGGCTTCGGGTCGATAAAGTCCGACCATTTATAATCCGGTCCATTCCGGACCGGGTCGGTCCGGGCCGGGTCAGACTCGGTGCTCAGCCCTACTAAATAATTTAAAACTCTACTAATGTGAGATCCACTTTCTACTCAATTTACACTTCATAATACACTCAATAATTTTCTTTATTAAAATCTGTGTCGAATATTCACAGACCCAAATTTTGGAAACAGGAGTATATCACTAGCGGTGAATACGCCAAATGGTCTCACGTTCACTTCCAATTAAATGGCCCGCAACTTTACCTATTCGGTTAAAAAGTGGCACAAATTTACAGTTAAAAGTAAGATATTTGTTGAATCTCATTGAAGTACCCAGTAATTAACCAAGGAAAACTGTGCAGATTGGCAATTCGTTGTAACCTGTGAAAAAACTGAACTTTGCAAACATGATTAGGTTTAGCTTATATACAAGCCAACAATCCGGTTTACGAGGGTTAACAAGAACATGAATACCCTGTTCATCCATATCCATAAGTTCAATATCCACAGAGCGTTTATTCCATAACAGCCAAATTCCACCACTCATACCAGTAGTAGGCGCAATAAGAAAATCGGAAAAGGAAAGAGAAGAACCAATAGTAAAAGCATTAGTCAGACTGACTCTAG
>JAWKAU010001102.1:0-16000 GCA_033398695.1 Orobanche coerulescens
AAAACACATAGGGACAAATCATGAAAAAATATCAAGAAAACGGCCCGACTCAATTTTCTCCCATTTTCGGTGTACTAGCTCTTATGAGGATTTTCCGAAAACGGAGTTCTCATCACATCAGGTCCGATTCGGGAACGCACAACCCCAAATAAAAGCGTGTCAAATTTTATAAACCCATAGGGAGAAATTATGAAAAAATATCAAGAAAACGGCCCGACCCAATTTTCTCCCATTTTCGGTGTGCTAACCCCTATGAGAATTTTCCGAAAATCGAGTTCTCATCGTATCAGCTCCGATTCGGGTCTGAACAACCCCAAATAAAAGCGTGTCAAATTTTATAAACCCATAGAGACAAATTATGGAAAAATGAAGAAACAGTCTGACTTGATTTTCTCCCATTTTCCGTGTACTAACCACTATGAGAATTTTCTGAAAACCGAGTTCTCATCGCATCAGCTCCGATTCGGATCCGAACAACCCCAAATAAAAGCGTGTCAAATTTTAAAAACCCATAGGGACAAATCATGAAAAAATATCAAGAAAACGGCCCGACTCAATTTTCTCCCATTTTCGGTGTACTAGCCCTTATGAGGATTTTCCGAAAACCAAGTTCTCATCATATCAGCTCCGATTCGGGTCCGCACAACCCCAAATAAAAGCGTGTCAAATTTTATAAACCCATAGGGACAAATTGTGGAAAAATGAAGAAAATGGACCGATTCAATTTTCTCACATTTTCAGTGTGCTAACCACTATGAGAATTTTCTGAAAACCGAGTTCTCATCGCATCAGCTCCGATTCGGGTCCGAACAACCCCAAATAAAAGCGTGTCAAATTTTATAAAACCATAGGGATAAATTGTGGAAAAATGAAGAAACTGGACCGACTCAATTTTCTCCCATTTTCCGTGTACTAACCACTATGAGAATTTTCTGAAAATCGAGTTCTCATCATATCAGCTCCGATTCGGGTCCGAACAACCCCAAATAAAAGCGTGTCAAATTTTATAAACACATAGGGACAAATCATGAAAAAATATCAAGAAAACGGCCCGACCCAATTTTCTCCCATTTTCGGTGTGCTAACCCCTATGAGAATTTTCCGAAAATCGAGTTCTCATCGTATCAGCTCCGATTCGGGTCCGAACAACCCCAAATAAAAGTGTGTCAAATTTTATAAACCCATAGAGACAAATTATGGAAAAATGAAGAAACAGTCTGACTCGATTTTCTCCCATTTTCCGTGTACTAACCACTATGAGAATTTTCTGAAAACCGAGTTCTCATCGCATCAGCTCCGATTCGGATCCGAACAACCCCAAATAAAAGCGTGTCAAATTTTAAAAACCCATAGGGACAAATCATGAAAAAATATCAAGAAAACGGCCCGACTCAATTTTCTCCCATTTTCGGTGTACTAGCCCTTATGAGGATTTTCCGAAAAACGAGTTCTCATCATATCAGCTCCGATTCGGGTCCGCACAACCCCAAATAAAAGCGTGTCAAATTTTATAAACCCATAGGGACAAATTGTGGAAAAATGAAGAAACTGGACCGACTCAATTTTCTCCCATTTTCCGTGTACTAACCACTATGAGAATTTTCTGAAAACCGAGTTCTCATGGCATCAGCTCCGATTCGAGTCCGAACAACCCCAAATAAAAGCGTGTCAAATTTTATAAACCCATAGGGACAAATTGTGGAAAAATGAAGAAAATAGTCCGACTCGATTTTCTCCCATTTTCCGTGTACTAACCACTATGAGAATTTTCTGAAAACCGAGTTCTCATCACATCAGCTCCGATTCGAATCTGAACAACCCCAAATAAAAGCGTGTCAAATTTTATAAACCCATAGGGACAAATCATGAAAAAATATCAAGAAAATGGCCCGACTCAATTTTCTCCCATTTTCGGTGTACTAGCCCCTATGAGAATTTTCTGAAAATCGAGTTCTCATCGTTTCAGCTCCGATACGGGTCCGAACAACCCCAAATAAAAGCGTGTCAAATTTTATAAACCCATAGAGACAAATTATGGAAAAATGAAGAAACAGTCTGACTCGATTTTCTCCCATTTTCCGTGTACTAACCACTTTGAGAATTTTCTGAAAACCGAGTTCTCATCGCACCAGCTCCGATTCGGATCCGAACAACCCCAAATAAAAGCGTGTCAAATTTTAAAAACCCATAGGGACAAATCATGAAAAAATGTCAAGAAAACGGCCCGACTCAATTTTCTCCCATTTTCGGTGTACTAGCCCTTATGAGGATTTTCCGAAAACCGAGTTCTCATCACATCAGGTCCGATTCGGGTCCGCACAACCCCAAATACAAGCGTGTCAAATTTTATAAACCCATAGGGACAAATTGTGGAAAAATGAAGAAAATGGACCGACTCAATTTTCTCACATTTTCAGTGTGCTAACCACTATGAGAATTTTCTGAAAACCGAGTTCTCATCGCATCAGCTCCGATTCGGGTCCGAACAACCCCAAATAAAAGCGTGTCAAATTTTATAAACCCATAGGGACAAATTGTGGAAAAATGAAGAAAACAAATTCGACTCAATTTTCTCCCATTTTCCGTGTACTAACCACTATGAGAATTTTCTGAAAATCGAGTTCTCATCATATCAGCTCCGATTCGGGTCCGAACAACCCCAAATAAAAGCGTGTCAAATTTTATAAACACATAGGGACAAATCATGAAAAAATATCAGGAAAATGGATCGACCCAATTTTCCCCCATTTCCGGTGTGCTAACCCCTATGAGAATTTTCCGAAAATCGAGTTCTCGTCGTATCAGCTCCGATTCGGGTCCGAACAACCCCAAATAAAAGCGTGTCAAATTTTATAAACCCATAGAGACAAATTATGGAAAAATGAAGAAATAGACTGACTCGATTTTCTCCCATTTTCCGTGTACTAACCACTATGAGAATTTTCTAAAAACCGAGTACTCATCGCATCAGCTCTGATTCGGATACGAACAACCCCAAATAAAAGCGTGTCAAATTTTAAGAACCCATACGGACAAATCATGAAAAAATATCAAGAAAACGGCCCGACTCAATTTTCTCCCATTTTCGGTGTACTAGCCCTTATGAGGATTTTCCGAAAACCGAGTTCTCATCATATCAGCTCCGATTCGGGTCCGCACAACCCCAAATAAAAGCGTGTCAAATTTTATAAACTCATAGGGACAAATTGTGGAAAAATGAAGAAACTGGACCGACTCAATTTTCTCCCATTTTCCGTGCACTAACCACTATGAAAATTTTCTGAAAACCGAGTTCTCATCGCATCAACTCCGATTCGGATCCGAACAACCCCAAATAAAAGCGTGTCAAATTTTATAAACCCATAGGGACAAATTGTGGAAAAATGAAGAAAACAGTCCGACTCGATTTTTTCCCATTTTCCGTGTACTAACCACTATGAGATTTTCTGGAATCGAGTTCTCATCATATCAGCTCCGATTCGGGTCCGAACAACCCCAAATAAAAGCGTGTCAAATTTTATAAACACATAGAGACACATCATGAAAAAATATCAAGAAAATGGACCGACTCAATTTTCTCCCATTTTCGGTGTACTAACCCCTATGAGAATTTTCCGAAAATCGAGTTCTCATCGTATCAGCTCCGATTCGGGTCCGAACAACCACAAATAAAAGCGTGTCAGATTTTATAAACCCATAGAGACAAATTGTGGAAAAAATGAAGAAACAGTCCGACTCGATTTTCTCCCATTTTCCGTGTACTAACCACTATGAGAATTTTCTGAAAACTGAGTTCTCATCGCATCAGCTCCGATTCGAATCCGAACAACCCCAAATAAAAGCGTGTCAAATTTTATAAACCCATAGGGACAAATCATGAAAAAATATCAAGAAAACGGACCGACTCAATTTTCTCCCATTTTCGGTGTACTATCCCCTATGAGAATTTTCTGAAAATCGAGTTCTCATCGTATCAGCTCCGATACGGGTCCGAATGTAATTTCCGCAATTTCGGATTTCCGGTAATTTTCATTTTTCGGCGGAGGTTCGTTTCGACGACTCGCTTTTGACCGTTTCGTCATTCTGAGAATATTTAATTCTACACTTTTTGTCATCCGAGTTCGTTTCGGTATTGTTTTGTTGAGTTTCGTGTTCTTAAATGACTTTTCCGCACTTGATTTCGATTCTCGCGAATCTCGTCCGAAACTGTTGTTTCGAGTTTTTCGGAAGTCCATTTAATGTTATTATTCATGTTGTAAGCTTCGGTTTGGTGTTTCGATCGTGTATCGTGTATTTCGGACGTGTTGGGCCATTTTCGTAATTTCCCAAAGTTTGGGGTAATTACTTCCGTTATCGAAATTCGAGCTCTCGGGTGGTCGGAATCGTGTGTTCTCTTAGTGTTCGGATTCATCTTTGCGAGTACTTCGTAATCGTGTTTTCGGTTTACGTTCAGGTCTGAGTTTCGGGATTTTCCGGACCGTCGGATCGACCGAGGCCTGGCCGCCGTGCCCGGCCGAGTAATGGCCGTAATGGCCCGGCGAACGGCCGTAAGGCCGTTACGCACGTAGCGACGCCGGTTACGTACGTAACATGTCCGGCGTAATCGCCCAGAGTTCGGCCTTGGCCGACATGCACGTAGGCCTTGGCCGATTACGTACGTAAGCGGCCGGCCAGGGTCGGCTATTTATAGGCCTGGACCGAGTCATCCGACCATTTCTCATCTTTTCTTCGTTCCTTCCGCGATTTTTCACCATAGATTGATGGTTTTGAGTAGAATCAACTTATATAAACATGTTTTGGAAGTTGGAATCATGGATTAACATCATCTTCCACCCGGATCGAAGGTAAGAACACCTAAACTTTTGGCTTTTGGATGTTCTTGAGGTTTCTTGGTGTTTTGGCCGATTTGCTTCGTTTTGATTCATATTATTGTTAGAACTTGATTGTAAACTCATAATCATTCAATACCCTTGAAGTTTTGTGGAACGAATTTGAGTATTTATTTGAATAATCGATTAAATTGGACTACGCCTTCAAAGTGTCCGATAAAATGCTTCAATGGGTAGAACTTGGGAAGTTCCATACGTTTTCGTAGAATTGTGATTGAATTGATATCGTTGTGACTTAGGAACGAATTATTGTGAAGAATTCGAGTCGGAACCCTTCCGTTCGTTGCCTTCTTTGGGGTCCGAGCTTCCCGGTCGAACCGTGTTCTTCGGAGCGTTCGGTAGCGGTCATTAAGGCAAGTATCTTACTATACGACTTGTATCTTGCGACTAGTAATCACATATGAGATTTATGAAGATTTTGCTTGTCTTCGTAAATATTTTCCGTTTGAGTTGTTTGTGCTTTCCGAAATTTGAAGGCTTTGTGATAATAGTGTTATATTGGTATATGTGTTAGCTGCTGTGCAATGCATTGTGTACCGAACATGTGGTATGTTGGTTGTACGTCGTTGATTGATGATAGTTGTTGAGAGTGTTGAGATTGTGTTATGTGCGTGTGACGTACGGTTTTGTGGTCATCAACGTGATTGACTAACTGTGCTCATTGTTGTATGTAATGTGATGTGCTGGAACGCTAAGTTCACTCGTGCGGGTTCGACGGGGCCTACGAGGATTCATGGCACAGGTCCATGGGATCAGAACTTAGTGTATGGTGCTGAGGTCCAATTGTGCGGGTCTGACGAGGCCTACGATGATTCATGGCACAGGTCCATTGAATCTGGACACAGTACATCCAACCGTGCGGGTTCGACGGAACCTACGGTGACACGTGACACAGGTTCACGGGGTCGGGACTGTTTGTTGTGATTGTTGTGTTTGCTCAATCCGTGTGGGTTGTTGAACCTACAGAGACTCGTGGCAAGCGATCATGGAGTCATGAGCATGATTAATTGTTGTGATTGTTGTGTTTGCTCAATCCGTGTGGGTTGTTGAACCTACGGAGACTCGTGGCAAGCGATCACGGAGTCATGAGCATGATTGATCGTTGTGATTGGTTAAGTCCGTGCGGGTTGTTGAACCTACGGAGACACGTGACAGGGGATCACGGTGTCACGAACCATGTTTTGTAAATCAAACTTTTTGTAAGAAAGTTTTAAGAAAAGAATGTTGGGCCGAGCCCCATGAGATTTATGGAAATGTTTTCGTACTGTAAATTGTTGAAATACAATTTTGAGATTTGGGTTAAGACCCTAATATTTTCGAAAGGTTTTGAAATTCTAAAATTCCCGAGGTGATAATCTTATTTTCGAATGCTTCATAGCTTATCTTTCCTTGTGAAAAACTCCCGGGGATATTTTGATACTTGATTGTCATATTTAATTCACGATTATTACTTGCTTGTTATATTTCGTATGATTTGATACTTGCACTAGTAAAACAGTGGAGTTTTACTAACCCCCGAGTAATCGGGGGGTGGATGTCTGTTTTGCATCCAGGTACATGCAGATTTAGGGGAGCAACACAGGATTGGCACAAGAGGATGACGAGTGCGATACTAATCATGAGTCGAGAGTTATTTTGATTTTTGTTGTGTTGTCGAGTTGATTTCACTTTTTGTATTGTATTTCGACCCCGTGTGGGTAATGTTATTTAAGTCGCTTTATCGATTGGGTTGTGTGACCTCATCGATCTGTGTATTCACGTGTAAGTGACCATATCGGTCTGTATCATTTTATTGTTTGACCCTGGTCGGGCAAGCATTTGGTTGTTTATGGATGTTTAGCCTGGTAGATCCTTGTGGAAAGGGTCTACGGTGTGTAATATTCCCATATGGTTTTGGGGATGTTACATTTATGGTATCAGAGCTTAGGTTGCGGAAACCTAGGCTGTCGGGTCTGTAACACCCCCAAAACCGTATGGGAATATTACACGCCGTAAACCCTTTCCGCAAGGATCTACCAGGCTAAACGTCCATAAACAACCAAATGCTTGCCCGGCCAGGGTCAAACTGTAACACCCCAAACTAGGCGGATATTACAGTGCCGTATATCCCCAATTGGGACCCACCAGGCAAATGAAAATAAATGAATTACACAGGATAAATGTAGTACCGAACCACATTACAACAATAATTACTCCGATGAGGAGTTTAGTTACAACACACCAGGACAATACCGAATACTAGTGTATTTTATATGAAGATAAAATACACAACACTGAATGAAACGGAGTATCCAAATGAAAGTCTGCAGCGGAAAATAAAGGACAATAACATGAATAACTGAGAGATCGGGCCCCCCTACTAGTATCACTAGGACTCCTCGACATCAACATGCTATTCCCGTGCGTTTGCCTTGCCATGACCTGAAAAACAAAATCCTCAAATGGGCCGCTAAATGTAACAACAATCCTCAAGGGTTGAAAATACACAAACATGATTTAATCAAGTTATGAAATATCCTTAGTTATGAATTACATCAAGAAGAGTATCATAGACGCCCGTAGTGTTCTCAGGCAAGTGTACAAGACGGATGACCGACACACCCGTCCTTGTACCTAATTAGTCTCACGGAGGTAATCGTTACCGTGTGCACACCCAATGTATCACTCCCAATACATGGCCATCATGTGCCCGACTAAAAATTCCACACATCCGCACCCGCCATGCAATATGAACCTAAGGTCATATGAACGAGAATGACCATAATGAATATCAATGAATAATAATAATCTGACAACGTCAAGAATGACTTACCGAGATGAAAGTAATAATGAAGTGATTGATAGATTCAATGGAATGATTGGAACCGCCATTCCTCGTTAATGAAGTGATTATTCGACAATTACAAGTCTCAATATGATTAATACAATGATGAATGAGTTATGATTATGAATGATCAACAACAAAAGGAATAAATGTCCTTTTAACCGAGTAAGAATTAACTTACACAATACCGATGAAGAAAGTCCTTCCACGAACAAATGTCCTAAATGAAGTGTCGGTCGCACGAACAACCTTAATTCAATACAATTACCAACAATCCGATCAATATACGAATTAAACACGAATATAATGAACTCAAAACGTCGATACGATTAAACCAAGTTCATTGGGGCATTATATCGAACACTTTGAGGCCAACTTCGATTGATTACAACTAAACCTCAACAATACCAACCTCAAATCCCCAAGAAGTGTTTCAAACCAACAAAACATCTCCAATACGATCAATAATCCGTTATGAATATCCAAAAATGTGATTATAACAACAATTAGTCGAAAATCCCCAAATCCAACTCGATATTCAAAGTGTTCTTGAATAATCCCTCAATAATCCAATGAATCCTTATACAAACTCATAATCATATACATATCCCTTCATATAACATGATTATAATGTCCAAAACATCATATCTCAACATAAAATCGAAATCCAAGATGTTGAAGAAATTACCTCTAGAAGATCCAACCACTTCGATCCGAAGAACACGCGATAGATCGATGATCCGAGCTTCACAAACGAATGAAAATGATTAAAAACCACACTCAAGTGATAGGTGAAGAGAATTCTCTCCCTCAAGCCTCTCTCTCTCGTATGAAGGTGGAAGAAATGGAAGGAATGAGTTGAAATGCTCAAAAAACGAAAATATAGGGGTCGATCGCTGCCGGACACGGCCCGTGCCGATCGCACGCCGCGCGCAGAATCGCCGGCAGGGACTCGACCGTGTCCTCGCTTGACACGGTCGCGCGCCAAGGGGCCTACCGATAGTGACCGCCGACGGTGACTAAGCATTGACTCGACCGTGTCCCGAACACGGCCGGCCTCGGGCGCCTGCTCGCTTATCCAGAGAGTTCGACTCGGCCGTGCTGACGACACTGGCCGAGTCCTCGTGGCGTAGACTTCGCATTTCTCGACGAGTACAAAGACGGCCGTGTCGGACGACACGGCCGAGTTCGGTCGGCAGTGATCGGCCAATAACTGAACAATGAGCGGGTGAGCTAAAACGACCATAACTCTCTCGTCCGGACTCCGATTGACTGACCGTTTGAACCATTGTAAAGCTAACTCTATGCTCTATAATTTTGCAAAGATTCAGAATTTTTGGAGTTACCAAAAGTTAATGGTGATCTAACAAAGTCGAACTCATATGCGGAAAGTTGAAACAATGGACAATAACGATACACAACTCGAAGTTTTTCCGAACGGTGAACACTGGTGAATGAACATGATTGATGAATGATTATAAATGAGTGAAAATCCACTGAGTGACAATCACCGAATGAAATTACTGAATGATAATGACTGAATTACAACCGGGTATTACATACACCCTGTAACATCCCCAAAACCATATGGGAATATTACACGCCGTAGACCCTTGCCACAAGGATCTACCAGGCTAAACATCCATAAACGACCAAATGCTTGCCCGACCAGGGTCAAACAATAAAATGATACGGACCGATATGGTCACTTACACGTGAATACACAGACCGATGAGGTCACACAACCCAATCGATAAAACTGACTTAAATAACATTACCCACACAGGGGTCGAAATACAATACAGCGGAAGACTGAAATCAACTCTGACAACACAACAAAATCATAATAACTCTCGACTCATGATTAGTATCGCAGCTCGTCATCCTCTTGTGCCAATCCTTGATCGCCTCGAATCTGCATGTACCGGACGCAAACAGACATCCACCCCCGATTACTGGGGTTAGTAAAACTCCTTTGTTTTACTAGTGCAAGTATCAAATCATACGAAATATAACAAGCAAGTAATAATCGTGAATCAAATATGACAATCAAGTATCAAAATATCCCCGGGAGGTTTTCACAAGGAAAGATAAGCTATGAAGCATTCGAAAATAAGATTATCACCTCGGAAATTTTAGAATTTCAAAACCTTTCGAAAGTCTTAGGGTCTTAACACAAATCTCAAATTGTATTACAACAATTTACGATTTAAAACATTTCCATTAATCTCATGGGGCTCGCCCAACATTCTTTTCTTAAAACTTTCTTACACAAAAGTTTGATTTACAAAACATGGTTCGTGACACCGTGATCCCCGTCACGTGTCTCCGTAGGTTCAACAACCCGCACGGACTTAACCAATCACAACAATCAATCATGCTTATGACTCCGTGATCGCTTGCCACGAGTCTCCGTAGGTTCAACAACCCACACGGATTGAGCAACACAACAATCACAACAATCAATCATACTCATGACTCCGTGATCGCTTGCCACGAGTCTCCGTAGGTTCAACAACCCACACGGATTGAGCAAACACAACAATCACAACAAATAGTCCCGACCCGTGAACCCGTGTCACGTGTCACCGTAGGTTCCGTCGAACCCGCACGGCCGACGCATCGTGTCCGCATTCAATGGACTCGCCATGAATCATCGTAGGCCTCGCTGCACCCGCACGATTGACCTCGCACCACACACTAAGTTCCGATCCCATGGACTGTGCCATGAATCCTCGTAGGCCCCATCGAACCCACACGAGTGAACTTAGCGCCCAAAGACATCACATTACATACAACAATGAGCACGCTTAGTCAATCACATTGATCACCACAAAATCGTACGCGTTACACGCACATAACACAATCTCAACAACTATCATCAATCAACGACGTACAACCAACATACCACACGCTCGCACACAATGCATTGCACACAGCCTAACACATATACCAATATAACACTATTATCACAAAGCCTTCAAATTTCGAAAGCACAAACAACTCGAATGTAACATATTTACGAAGACAAGAAAAATCTACATAAATCTCATATGTGATTACTAGTCGCAAGATACAAGTCGTATAGTAAGATACTTGCCTTAATAACCGCTTCCGAACGCTCCGAAGAACACGGTTCGACCGGGAAGCTCACTCCCAAAGAAGGCATCGAACGGTAGGGTTCCGACTCGAGTTCTTCACATGAATTCTCTCCTTAGTCACAACGATATCTGTTCAATCACAATTCTACTAAAACGTATGGTACTTCCAAAGTTCTACCCATTGAAGCTTTTTATAGGACAATTTGATGGCGTAGTCCAATTTAATCGATTAATCAAAGAAATACTCAAATCCGTTCCACAAAACTTCAAGGGTATTGAATGATTACGAGATTACAATCAAGTTCTAACAATAATATGAATCAAAACGAAGCAAATCGGCCAAAACTCCAAGAAACCTCAAGAACATCCAAAACCCCAAAAGTTTAGGTGTTCTTACCTTCGATCCGTGTGGTAGATGATGTTAATCCATGATTACAACTTCCAAAACATGTTGATCTATGTCATATCTATCCAAATCCATCCATTATTGACGAAGAAACGCGAAGAAACGAAGAAAAAGGGTGAAAATGGCGGATGACTCGGTCCAGCCCTTAAATAGCCGACTGCCGGGCAGGGACTCGACCGTGTCCTCGCTAGACACGGTCGCGTCGCCCGATAGTGACCCGTCCGACAATGACTCAAGATGACTCGACCGTGTCCTCGAACACGGTCGCGTGTTTCAATGCTTCGGCTTATCCTAAGAGTTCGCACGGCCGTGTCTGACGACACGGCCGGGTCCCGAGACAGAAACTCGCATTTCCGACGAGTACGGCACGGCCGTGTCGGACGACACGGCCGAAGTTCGGCCGGGCAGTTGATCGCCAATAACGAGCGGTGAGCTAAAACGACCATAACTCTCTCGTCCGACTCATTGACTCACCGTTTGAACCATTGGAAAGCTAACTCGATGCTCTATAATATTGCAAAGATTCAGAATTTTTGGAGTTACCAAAAATTAATGGTGATCTAACAAAGTCGAACTCATACTTAGAAAAGTCGTTTAGTAATCCGGAATTCAACAAAACGACACCGAAACCCGAACCTGAATACGAACCGAAGATACGGTTACGAAGTACTCACAAAGACGAATCTAAGAGCTAGTAGAACACACGATTCCGACCACCCGAAGGCTCAAAATTCGACAACGGAAAGGTAATTACCCCAAACTTTGGGAAATTACGAAAATGGCCCAAATGCCCGAAAATCACCATACGACAACGAATAATCAAACCGAAGCTCACAACACGTATAACAACGTTAAATGAACTTACGAAAAACCCCAACGACAGCTTAACGAGATTCGCAAGAACCGAACTCAAGCGCGGAAAAGTCGCTAAAAAGCACGGAACTCAACAAAGCAGCACCGAAACGAACTCGGATGACAAAAAGTGCAGAATTAAATATTCTCCGAATGACGAAACGGTCAAAAGCGAGTCGTCAAAACGGACTTCGATCGAAAAAAGAAATTTACCGAAATCGAAAATTTGCAGATATTACATTCTACCCTCCTTAAAAGAAGTTTCGTCCCGAAACTTAAAACAAGTAGGGGGAAGAAATATTCCGCCAGGAAAAACTCAACAAGATACACAAGAATGCGTAACTAACGCCCAACGGCGAAATGTTACAAACAACGCAAAGGAATATACGGCGTGAAAACACGCTCCACGGCGACCAACACAACGTCGCCGTTAGGGATATAATAAAACCAACAATTGACAAGCGTCATCAAACGGATAATATAGCCAAGTCAATTATCCGACAATCACAAAACACAACGAACGAAAATCAATATGATTGATCAACCCAACGGTACATCAATCAAAACGCGAGCCAACCGCTGAACAAATACGGAATCCCACCGCCCAAGGGTTGGAAGATCGAAAACGAGACTAATTTCCCGAACTTAAGGGAATTAGGAAGGAGCCTGAATGCTCAACAATCACGAAACGAGAACAAAACCGAACAAACAAACGATCGAACCACAACGATCGAGACAACAAAAATCGAACAATCATGTTCGAAACACGAAGGATAAGAAAATTCAAACAATAACTCCCAGGATGATCTGGTGAGAACAACAAGACGTGCATTCCCATAAGATCCACAGGAAAGGGAATAGCGATTGAAAAGTCACAACGACAAATGAGTTATTCCAAAACAATACCACACTCGTTCGATCAACAAAAGCAAGGGGCATGACAAGCTCAGAAATGTCAACGAACATAATGAGTCGACAGAGTCGAAAACACAAGAGTTCCAAATCCGATCCACTTCGAATAAAAGAACTAATAGAACCAGATGAGGTCACTCCCGAACAAGGTTCACAAGAATCGAACTGAACCCAAAAAGTCACATCGATAACCAGATCGACCCACAACAAGATCACAGTTCGTTCGAACGATGAAACCGAAATACAGAACAAGTTCATAAAGTATCAACGAACACGACGAGTCGATAGACCTGAGAAAGAGGAAATGCAGAAGTCAAAACGATACAGGCATTACATTCGACCTCTTATCTCCCATGGGCCTCTCAGATCCGATCCTCATATCTATACTGAAGTTCGCGCCCCGAAAGACTCGGAACCCAACTCGCAAAACTGGATCCTGTGTCTCTCGGGTCCACACATGAAAAGCGTTACTGACGAGAAGGACAATTGGCACGTACATGCCCCCGGCACAATACGTTCGAAATGCCTCGGCTCGGCATATCGAAAATACAGATGCTAGATACAATGGAACATAACACCGCAAAACAACATACCGGAGATGCCAACTCAGCATAATAAAGAATCATAACACATATTATATACAACGATTACCATCGTAAAGTAATACACACACAAACACTACAACAACGATGATCGTTCGCGACATCAACGGCCCGAACGATAATCAGCACATAATTACAAACATTATGAAACAATCACACATCTACACAAACGTACAAACCCAAGCTTCAACATCTCACACTCGTGCGACAACACGCAAATCGCCACGAGGCGATAAACAGTAAACACCGGTTCACACCTCTCACAGAGGGCTAGTACAAAGAAATGCGTGGCAACGCCTCGACGTTCATGGCACTAATTCGATCTTACTCGGGAGCAAACATCATAACGACAACGTGAACATCATACATACATACCCAGCCCTCAAACGGAATGGATAGGTTTTTAAAACGAAAACCTCCTTTTGAAAATAATTTTGGAAACACCGATTGATCTTGAGTATCACCCTTCAAAAAAAGTACAATCGTGAAACATCGTTATCGATACTTTGGAAAACTATTTCGCATTCGATAAAAATGAGGACACTTTCTTTTCGTGAAAAACTTTGAAATATTCGACCCTCGGGTCTAAGTAAAAGTGTTTATAAAACATTGAAAAATATCTCAAAACATTTTGGTCCTCGAGGTAGAAGAATTCGAAACATATCGTGGCACCTTGGAAGTACCATGAGAAAACAATTCATTTTAAACGACGTCTCGAAATTTATTTCTAGGATACTCAAGATTTTCAAAGATAATTCAATGGGCTAGAATGCCTAAAAATCTCGTAATTACACGGAACATTATAGCGTTGTGGGTCCCGCACGAACCCACCAGATAAAAACTATTTACAAAAACGCCAAAAGGGCCGATGACGGTAATATTTCAAAAACTCACAAAAGCCATTTACAAAATACTAAATACCGTCATAAGAATTTCGCCAAAACGATCAAGGCCATAATGTCAAAACTCGGTTAAGGGAATCGATTTTCAAAATAAAACTCAGTCGCCGATACCTTTTCGAAATCCATCAAGGTTTACAACTTCCACACCATACCACACCACCCGGTGGTTCAAAGATAAAACAATAATGTGTCCAGTTCTATACACATACTATATGCCACAAGTACTAAACACAATTATATTACACAATACTGTGTAAAGAAAATCATGCACCGCAATTAACTCACTAAGATAAAATCGAGATACACAGGTACTTCGCATAAAAGAGGAGACTTACATCCACAGGTCGCACGGAGGTGACGGTCGCCCACGATACCAATCTCGTCCGACAACATAACCGACACGTTGTGACTACGCACAACTCAACTTGTCACCTGACGACTCGAACGACAAGACCACACATTACTCGACAAACCACGACTCGACTCGACCCGATAGCCTAGGTTTCCGCAACCTAAGCTCTGATACCATAATTGTAACATCCCCAAAACCATATGGGAATATTACACGCCGTAGATGTAATATCCGCAATTTTCGATTTTCGGTAAATTTCTTTTTTCGGCCGAAGTCCGTTTTGACGACTCGCTTTTGACCTTTTCGTCATTCGGAGAATATTTAATTCTGCACTTTTTGTCATCCGAGTTCGTTTCGGTGCTGCTTTGTTGAGTTCCGTGCTTTTTAGTGACTTTTCCGCGCTTGAGTTCGGTTCTTGCGAATCTCGTTCGAAACTGTCGTTTGGGGTTTTTCGTAAGTTCATTTAACGTTGTTATACGTGTTGTGAGCTTCGGTTTGATTATTCGTTGTCGTATGGTGATTTTCGGGCATTTGGGCCATTTTCGTAATTTCCCAAAGTTTGGGGTAATTACCTTCCGTTGTCGAATGTCGAGCCTTCGAGTGGTCGGAATCGTGTGTTCTACTAACTCTTAGATTCGTCTTTTTGAGTACTTCGTAACCGTATCTTCGGTTCGTATTCAGGTTCGGGTTTCAGTGTCGTTTTGTTGAATTCAGGATTACTAAACGACTTTTCTAAGTATGAGTTCGACTTTGTTAGATCACCATTAATTTTTGGTAACTCCAAAAATTCTGAATCTTTGCAATATTATAGAGCATCGAGTTAGCTTTCCAATGGTTCAAACGGTGAGTCAATCGGAGTCGGACGAGAGAGTTATGGTCGTTTTAACTCACCCGCTCGTTATTGGCCGATCACTGCCGGCCGAACTCGGCCGTGTCGTCCGACACGGCCCGTGCCGTACTCGTCCGGATAAGCCGAAAGTTTCTGTCTCAGGACCCGACCGTGTCGTCCGACACGGCCCGTGCCGAACTCTTCCAGATAAGCCTGTAGCGACTGCCGACACGCCAGACCGTGTTCGAGGACATGGTCGAGTCATGCCGAGTCGCTGTCGGACGGGTCACTATCGGTAGGCCCCTTCGCGCCGCGACCGTGTCATGCAGGA
>JAWKAU010001103.1:0-16000 GCA_033398695.1 Orobanche coerulescens
AAATATCGGATAAAGTAACAATATCGATCAATAAGACTTGAACGATCAAGAACAAAGGATAAGGATTTATCGAATTAGACCTATAATTCGATAAAAAGATTTCTTCTCAAGACCTATTGAGAATCAATCGGATTAATACTCGAAAACGCGTCGAATAAAAATCAAGTTTCGGTAAAAATCATTTACCAAGGATAGAAATACAAAAGTGTATTCTTTCACATTCAAATTCATAATACTCTCTTTACAAATGATAATCAACTCCTACTTATAGGAGGTGAAGCCTTAGCCTAAGGAATCAAACAAAAAAAAAAAGAAAATAATTCAAAGATTATAAAATCTTTGAATAATCAAAACAAATCAAATAAAATACAAACAAGAAACATCAATCACAAAATATGGGAACACAATCCCTAAAATAAGTAAAAAAAGGAAAAGAGCAAACAAAACACACAAAAATCAGCAATTAAAAAGGTAGGTCGGTCTTGGGACACGGGCCGTGTCGCTTGACACGGCCTGGCGCGCATCTGCCGGCGAGGACTCGGCCGTGTCCGATCGACACGGCCGCGCGCGACAGGGACGTCCGACGCCGATCGTCCGACAGTGACTCGGCGCGATAGGGACGTTTGGCAGGACTCGACACGGGCGCGGCGCAACAAGGACCGGCAGTGACTCGACCGTGTCCGCTTGACACGGTCGCGGCGTGACAAGGACGTCCGACAGCGACTCAACCACGCGGCGCGACAAGGACGTCTGGCAGGACTAGACCGTGTCGTGGAACACGGTCGGGCGGCTGGGCAGTCATTTTCGGCATTTCTGGAAGAGTAGGACTCGACCATGTCGGACGACACGGTCGGGTTCGGCCGACAGTCAGTTTGGCTTATCTGGCACATCTCGGCACGGGCCGTGTCGGACGACACGGCCGGGTTCGGTCGGCAGTGCTCGGCCATTTCCGGCAGGTGCGATATTTTCCGGAAGGCGAGATATTTTCCGGCAGGTTGGATATTTTCCGGCCGGTTGGACATTTTCCGGCAGGTTGGACATTCCTTTTACGTCTTATGTACGTTTTCTCGCCTAAAAATGTAGTCGCACGTGCACGGCGCGTTGTAAGTCCTTTAACGTCGATTCTTGCTTCGGTTTCTTTATTCGGACTATTCAATTCCGTATCAGCCGACCCCTACAACCGTGACGAAAGTGAGATCATTTCACGGACTTGCTTCTTTTTACCGGAGGTTTATTCGAGACTTCAGCACCATTTCAAGTCCGATAACGGAGTGTTTGAAAAAAGGACCATTTGTTTGGAACGGGGCTGCCCAAGGAGCTTTCGAGAAATTGAAGGCCAAATTATGCGAAGCACCGATCCTAACACTACCCGATTTTACTCAACCATTCGAATTTGAATGTGATGCTAGCGGAGTTGGAATTGGAGTGGTTCTTATTCAAGGTAAACGACCTATCGCTTACTTTTCAGAGAAGTTGAACGGAGCTCGTTTAAATTATTGTACTTACGATAAAGAATTCTATGCTATCGTACGGGCCCTTGATCATTGGAGTCATTACTTACGGACGAAGCATTTTATTCTACACTCGGATCACGAATCATTGAAGTACATTAACGGGCAACATAAACTGAGTCCGAGGCATGCCAAGTGGGTGGAATTCCTACAATCATTTCACTTTTCATCCAAGTACAAAGACGGTAAAAGCAATGTCGTTGCGGATGCGTTATCTAGGAGGTATGCCTTACTTTCTACGATGGAGGTTCGGTTACTTGGTTTCGAAATGTTGAAGAAATGTTATGAAAATGATGCGGATTTTGGAGAAATTTTTACTCGTTGCAAATCTGGTCCGTTCGGGGAGTTCATGTTACAAGATGATTTCCTATTTAAAGGGAATAGACTATGTGTTCCAAAACAGGCGGTTCGGGAGTTATTGGTCCGGGAGGCTCACGGAGGAGGTTTAGCAGGACATTTTGGCACGGTTAAAACATTGGAAGTATTAAAAGAACATTTCTTTTGGCCTAAAATGCTAAAAGACATTTACAATGTTTTAAGCAAATGCGTAACATGTCACATCTCAAAGAGTTCATTCAAACCGGGATCGTATATACCTCTACCGGTTCCAGAAAGACCGTGGGAAGATGTATCCATGGATTTTATCGTCGCTTTACCCCGTACTCAACGAGGTAAAGATGCTATTATGGTGGTTGTTGATCGGTTCTCAAAGATGGCTCATTTCGTGGCTTGCCACAAAACTGACGACGCAATCAACGTGGCCGACTGATACTTCCGAGAGGTGGTTCCTTTACATGGAGTTCCGAAGACTATTGTGTCGGATCGGGATTCGAAATTCCTTAGCTGTTTTTGGAATACTTTATGGAGGAAAGTGGGAACGAAGCTCTTATTTAGCACTTCGCACCATTCGCAAACCGATGGTCAAACCGAGGTCACAAATCGAACATTAGAAACGTTGTTGCGAGGACTTATGAATAAAATGCAAAAGGATTGGGACGTGAAACTTGCTCATGCGGAATTTGCCTATAATCGATCCACTACACATGCTACGGCACATTCTCCTTTTGAAGTCGTTTACAGGTTAAATTCTTATATACCCTTGGACTTGATTCCATTGCCGAAGGACGAGTTGATACACAACGACGCGGAATCTAAACTTAAATCAATGATCAAGTTGCACGGACAAATACATGATCGAATCAAAGAAGTGAATGACGCATACAAACGGAAATCCAATAATCACAGAAAACCGAGACTATTCGAAGTAGGAGACTTGGTTTGGGTGCACTTAAGAAAAGTGAGATTTCCTAGCAAACGTAAGAACAAACTTATGCCGAGGGCCGATGGACCTTACAAAATCGTGGGAAAGGTGAACGACAATGCGTATAAAGTAGAACTTCCGGGCGATTATGGAGTACATGCCACTTTTAACGTGGGCGATCTATCTCCTTACCTTGACGACGAGGGAATCACTGAATTGAGGTCAATTCCTTTCAAAGCATGCATGAAGAGACTCACCAAAGTCTTCATATCTTACACAAAATCTTGAAGATCTCCTCCCCCACATCCTTGAAGTTTCGGCCGAAGCATGCTAGGAAGGAGACTTGTATTTTCGTTTTTTTCTTGTTTTTTATTTCCTTATTTTTGTATACTACTATATATAGTAGTTCACTTGGTTGTTGTAAGCATCTTGAAAGTTATACGAATTGTATTTCTCTTGAAATATACGTTGAACGAGTTCAACAAAACTTTGGTTATTATTTCGACGCGTCTCGAATTATAACTTGATCAATTCTCAATAGGTCTTGAGGAGAGATTATCTTTATCGAGTTATAGGTCTAATTCGGTAAAACACATTCAATCCCATACACTACCCTACCTCACGGCCGAAACCACATAAATTCGGTCATCTCCTTTTTATTTTCGTTGTTACTTTGATACTTGTGAAAACCATGTTAATCTTTCGTTGTATTTCATACGTTTTACGTGCACCTATATACGTAATTCGTATCATAAGTGGTATCAGAGACCATTCGTTTCACGGGTCTCAACGTTACTCAAGAAGATGGCATTCACCGATGACGAAATAGCCAAATTGCGTGACGTTCTTCGAGGCTTTCCGGAGCCCCGAATCGAGGCACGACGAGGATACGACGCCATGCATGCACCACAACATGCGGATGAATTCAAGGCAAGCGAACTTCCGGAGTTCGTAGGTGGCACCGATCCCGAGACTTACTTGGAATGGGAAAGGAAATTTGAACGAATGTTTGAGTTCAAGGACCTCGATGACGGGAAACGATGCAAGTACGCGATTCTCAAACTTGGAAAGGGAGCTTCCCTTTGGTTTGAAAGAATGAAGACACAACGAGTTCGGGCCGGTAAGGAAAAGATACGCTCGTGGGATTCTCTAAAAAAGAAACTACGTAAGAGATATGTACCGGCTACACACAAGTTAACTCTATATCGAAAAATTTCTGACCTCACACAAGGAAAGCTAAGTGTAGAAGAATACATCGAAGAGTTTGAAAACTTAACCTTGATGGGAGAACTTGAAGAGAGCGAAGAATTACGGATGTCCCGTTTCTTACGAGGCTTGAATAGAAACATTGCTAATTCCATGGAACTCTACCCCTATTTCGATTTTGATACTTTGTGCGGACTTTGCATAAAGTTGGAAACTTAAAACAAGACAAAATTTTCAAAACCCGAATTCCCACCTAAATTCGGAAATACCAACTTTGGCACGAGTTATAGCTCGCTTCCAAAAACGGTCACGGCAAGTCCACCCGTTACTACCATTCCAAAAACTCCTCTCACGCCGAAGGAAACAAGCTTATCTAAAGTTCGGTGTTTCAAATGTCAAGGATTTGGACACTATCAAAGTGCTTGTCCAAATCGAAGAATAGTGACGTTACGAGAAGCAATAGCCGTCCGAGAAGAATTACTAGCCGAAGAAGAAAGAATTAGAGACGTCTTTAACTTGGAAGCCGACGAAGAAGAAGATTGCGAGGCATACGATGCCCCGAATTATGACACGAACCTCGTCCTTCGCATGTTACAAATGAAGGCGGCCCCGAGTGACATAGAACAACGAGATCAAATCTTTCACACGAAGTGTCATGTCGGAGAGAAATGATGTAGCTTGATCATTGACGGTGGAAGTTGTACGAATGTGGCGTCAAGCGAGATGGTTTCGAAGCTCGGACTAACCACTACGGCTCATCCAAGGCCGTATGTACTCCATTGGCTCGATGATGGAAATAAAGTGAGAGTATCAAGACAAGTGAAGGTCGGACTTACCATGGGTTCGTATGGTGATGATTTTATATGCGATGTACTACCGATGGACGCATGTCACGTGTTGTTGGGAAGACCTTGGTTATTTGATTGGGACGTACTACATCGAGGGAGGAGCAACGAGTATGAGTTACGAGACAAAGGTAAAAAAATTGTTCTTAAACCTATGTCACCTCAAGCTATCCGAACAATGAGTTCAAAAAAAGTCGAAGGACCGAAGCTCATGATGTTTGCAAACGAAAAGGAAGTCGAACACGCCATTGACGATGGCGAACGTGTTTATTTGATGATGATCAAAGAAACCCGAAACCTTGCTACAAAATCACAACACGAAGAAGAGATAGATACACTATTGCACGAGTTCGCGGATGTCTTTCCCGAAGACTTGCCGGTGGGATTACCACCTATCCGCGGAATCGAACACCAAATTGATCTTATACCAGGAGCTCCATTACCGAACAAGGCGGCGTATCGTTGTAATCCCGAAGAAACCAAAGAGCTACAACGTCAAATTGAAGAGCTCATGAGTCACGGATATGTCCGAGAGAGTTTAAGTCTGTGTGCGGTTCCAGTCCTACTTGTACCAAAAAAAGACGGATCATGGCGGATGTGCATTGACAGTAGAGCCGTGAATAACATCACCGTCAATTATCGGTTCCCCATCCCGAGACTAGACGACATGTTAGACGAGTTGCATGGCTCGGTTATATTTTCAAAAGTTGATTTACGGAGCGGATACCATCAAATTCGCATACGAGAGGGAGACGAATGGAAGACGGCATTTAAAACGAAGAATGGACTTTACGAGTGGGTTGTGATACCATTCGGCCTCACTAATGCCCCGAGCACTTTCATGAGATTAATGAACGAGGTTCTTAAACCTTTCTTGGGGAAGTTTGTTGTTGTGTACTTAGACGACATTTTAATCTACAATCGATCCTTAGAGGAGCATCTTGAACACTTGCGGCACGTGTTTGAAACTCTAAGGAAACAGAAACTTTATGGAAAGCGGGAAAAGTGTACTTTCCTAGTCGAGAGTCTTGTCTTTCTCGGCTATGTCGTTTCTAAAGAAGGAGTTTCGGTGGATCAAGAGAAAATCGCGGCAATCAAATCTTGGCCGACACCAAAAACTATCACGGAGGTACGATCATTTCATGGCCTTGCTTCTTTTTACCGACGATTCATACGGGACTTTAGTACCATCTCTAGTCCGATCACGGAGTGTCTAAAAAAAGGTACGTTTGCATGGAAGGAGGTCGCCCAAAAGGCTTTTGAAAAATTAAAAGAAAAGTAATGAGAAGCACCGATTTTAAAGATACCCGAATTTTCAAAACCATTAGAGGTGGAATGCGACGATAGTGGAGTTGGAATCGGGCAAGATTTATTCAAGGAGGCCGCCCATCGCCTATTTTTCGAAAAGTTAAGTGGTGCTCGAGTTAATTATTGCACTTACGACAAAGAGTTCTATGCTATCGTGAGAGCACTAGATCATTGGAGTCACTATTTACGTTCAAACATTTCGTGTTACATTCGGATCACGAGTCGTTAAAATACATTAACGGGCAAAACAAGCTAAGTCCAAGACATGCAAAATGGGTGGAGTTTTTGCAATCTTTTCACTTTTCATCCAAATACAATGACGGTAAGAGTAATATAGTGGCGGATGCACTATCAAGACGGTATGCCTTACTTTCTATTCTAGACGTTTGTTTGTTGGGGTTCGAGACTTTGAAAAATCATTACATTGACGATTTGGATTTCGGAGAAATTTTCACCCGTTGTAAAGCAGGTCCGTACAAAGAATTTATTTTACAGGATGACTTTCTTTTCAAAGGTAATAAACTATGTGTGCCGAAGCATACGATTCGGGAATTACTAGTTCGGGAGGCGCACGGAGGAGGACTAGCCGGTCATTTCGGTTCGGCTAAAACTGTAGAAGTTCTAAAGGAGCATTTCTTTTGGCCAAAGATGTTTGGTGACGTAACCACGATCGTGAGTAAATGCGTCAGTTGTCACATGATGAAAAGTTCGTTCAAGCCAAGTACATACTTGTCGTTGCCAATACCTTTGCGACCGTGGGAGGATGTCTCGATGGATTTTATTGTTGCTTTACCTCGTACTCAACGGGGCAAAGACTCGATCATGGTTGTCGTCGACCGTTTTTCAAAAATGGCTCACTTTATAGCATGTCACAAAACCGATGATGCAAGCAATGTGGCGGACTTATATTTCCGAGAAGTAGTTCGTTTACACGGAGTTCCAAAAACTATCGTGTCGGATAGAGATTTTAAATTCCTGAGTTACTTTTGGAATACTTTATGGAGAAAGGTGGGAACTAAACTTCTATTCAGTACTTCACATCACCCACAAACCGACGGACAAACCGAAGTGACTAATCGAACCTTAGGAGCATTATTGCGAGGATTGGTGAACAAAACACAAAAAGATTGGGACGTTAAACTTGCACATACGGAATTCGCATACAACCGATCACCCAGTTTCGCCACGGCCCATTCACCTTTTGAAGTAGTGTACGGACTAAATCCACACATGCCATTGGATTTGATTCCCTTGCCGAGTGACGAATTGGTTCACAAAGATGCAGAATCAAAACTCAAGTCAATGATGAAGTTACATGAAAGGGTACGAGATCGAATTAAAGAAGTAAATGAAATTTACAAACGGAAGTCGAACAAAAATAAAAAGTTGAGACTATTTGATGTTGGCGACTTAGTTTGGATACATTTGAGGAAAGAACGATTCCCAAACAAACGCAAGAACAAATTAATGCCAAGAGCCGAAGGTCCGTACAAAATTGTGGGAAAAGTGAACGACAACGCTTACAAAGTAGAACTTCCGGGCGAATACAGAGTACACGCAACTTTCAACGTAGGCGATCTCTCGCCTTACCTTGACGATGATGGCATTACGGAATTGAGGTCAATTCCTTTCAAAGAGGGAGGAAATGATACGATATCAACTATCCCAATCGAAGAGAAGTCAATAAAAATCGACATCAACGACGATACAAAGTTACACGCTCACGCATCATCATACTTGGGCGAGAAGAACACGCGAATTGGAGTTACGTTATTAATCGGAACTGGAGTTACGTAAAGATGACGACGAAATTAACGGAATCGGTCCAAATCATGAGAGATTCGGCCGATTTAGTCCAAGATGCTTGAAGATTTTTATCAAACTCTATCTTGTGCAAGATCTTGAAGATCTCCTCCCCCACATCTTTGAATTTTCGGCCAAAGCATGCATGAAGAGACTCACCAAAGTCTTCATATCTTACACAAAATCTTGAAGATCTCCTCCCCCACATCCTTGAAGTTTCGGCCGAAGCATGCTAGGAATGAGACTTGTATTTTCGTTTTTTTCTTGTTTTTTATTTCCTTATTTTTGTATAATACTGATACGAATTCTCACTTGGGAGTCGAATTCGCTCTCGATACAGCGGAAGGCTTTTTGATGAACGGAAGCTATCGACAAGAAACTATCGGGAACTGGTGACAATAGCTCGCTACAGCAGCAATACTGACGAGTGATGAAGGCGGTGATTCGATACAGCCACAAGACAGGAATTTGGTCCAAATGAAAAGACTCGAAACAAAGACGCTTGCTCGAAGCGAATTTAAGACAGAAACACGCTCAAGGATCGAACAACACTTTATACGAAATATTGAACAAGTATCAATCGTATCGAAAAATAAACGAATATCGAAACAAGATATAAAGATGTTTTATCAAATTAGAACTATAATTTGATAAAGTGATTTCTCCTCAAGACCTATTGAGAATCAATCGATTAGTATTCAAACGCGTCGAATAAAAACCAAGTTTTGATGAAAAGCATTCACTGTGGAAAACACAAAGTGTTCTTAATTCTTCAACATTCAATAATTCTTCATTACAACTCTACTGCCACAATTTATAGGCAAAAGCAGCCTGACAAGATAATTTAAACTAATACAAGCTGAGCTTAGAATAATAAAATATAATAAAAAGGTTCCTCATGTCACTTGTGGACAAAAGTAAAAGCTGGGTCTTTGCCTCCAAGTTGTTTGTTGACAGCCGCCCTTTTTGCCAAGAATCCTGCTGCTTTTGTAAGAGAAAGCTGAACATTCTTTTATTTGTTTAGTTGCCACTTGATCCTTTTCCCCTCCCCAAGGTGCTGCTTGTCTTTTGTTTAAGTTACTCCAATTCCGACTATCAAGGTAACTCCGTGCCTTGTTTCTGTTTTCTGGCCTAAGTAGGTTGTAGTGCGATCGAGGTGTTTTACGTCAATTCTTACTTCATCTTCTTCACTTGGAGTATTCGGCTTCGTATCATCCCCTCCCCCTTTAAGAGGAATTGTCCTCACCCCGCAATCCCGTCATCATCAAGATAAGGAGAAAGATCACCTATGTTGAAAGTAGCATGCACTCCATAGTCGCCCGGAAGTTCTAATTTGTAAGCATTGTCGTTCACCTTCGCAACTATTTTAAATGGCCCCTCGGCTCGTGGCATTAACTTATTCTTACGCTTACTCGGGAATCGTTCCTTCCTCAAATGTAACCAAACTAAATCTCCAACCTCGAATAGTCTCGGCTTTCTTTGCTTGTTCGACTTCCTTTTGTACGCCTCGTTTATTTCCTTGATTCGATCCCGCACCTGTTCGTGTAATTTCATCATTGATTTTAGTTTTGACTCCGCATCCTTATGCACCAATTCGTCACTTGGTAGTGGAATTAGGTCTAGCGGCATGTAAGGATTCAACCCGTAAACTACTTCAAATGGAGAGTGTGCAGTGGCATGAGTAGGAGATCGATTATAAGCAAACTCCGCATGTGCCGCCAGATCCTGATCCTTTTGTGTTTTGCTCACCAAGCCTCGCAATGGCCCCCAGTGTTCGATCTTACATTTCGCTTTGTCCGTCGGTTTGAGGATGATGTGAAGTACTAAACAAAAGCTTGGTTCCCACCTTCCTCCATAATGTGTTCCAAAAGTAGCTTAGAAACTTCGAGTCCCGGTCCGAAACAATAGTTTTCGGAACTCCATGTAATCGCACTACCTCCCGGAAATACAAGTCAGCAACATTACTCGCATCATCGGTTTTGTGACAAGGAACAAAATGAGCCATTTTTGAAAAACGATCGACAACCACCATAATTGCATCCTTACCTCGTTGGGTTCGAGGCAAAGCCACAATGAAATCCATGGATACATCTTCCCATGGCCTCTCCGGGATCGGTAAAGGTGTGTAGACTCCTGGTTTGAACGAACTCTTCGCAACATGGCATGTCACACATTTACTGATTATATTATTAACATCCCCTTGCATCCTTGGCCAATAAAAATGTTCTTTAAGTACATCCAATGTCTTGGTCGAACCGAAGTGGCCAGCCAAACCTCCCCCATGAGCCTCTCGAATCAGCAATTCGCGAATCGTGTGCCTGGGTAGACAAAGACGATTTCCCTTAAAAAGAAAGCCCTCCTGTATCGAAAATTCTCCCACCGGGCCTGATTTGCACCGGGCGAAGGTTTCGCCAAAATCCGCATCACCTTCGTAATACTCCTTTACTGTATCGAACCCTAGCAAACGAACATCAAGAGTGGCGAGTAAGGCATAACGCCTAGACAATGCATCTGCCACAATATTGCTCTTGCCATCCTTATACTTCGATGAGAAGTGAAATGATTGTAAGAATTCCACCCACTTCGCATGCCTGGGACTTAACTTGTGTTGCCCGTTAATATACTTCAAGGATTCATGGTCCGAATGTATGATGAAATGCCTTGGCCGAAGATAGTGACTCCAATGATCTAGGGCCCTCACAATCGCATAAAACTCCTTGTCGTAGGTACAATAATTCAGACGAGCACCGTTTAACTTCTCGGAAAAATAAGCAATAGGTCGTTTTCCCTGAATGAGAACCGCTCCAATGCCCACTCCGCTAGCATCACACTCCACCTCAGACGGTTGCGAAAAATAGGGTAATGCTAAGATTGGTGCTTCGCACAACTTCGCCTTCAAATTTGCAAATGACTCCTAAGCAGCCCGGCTCCAATTAAACGTGCCCTTCTTCAAACATTCGGTTATTGGGCTTGCAATGGTACTGAAGTCTCGAATGAATCTTCGGTAAAATGAAGCTAGTCCATGGAACGAACTAACCTCCGTCACTGTAGTGGGAACCGGCCATGACTTAATTGCTTCGATCTTCGCTTGATCGACCGACACTCCATTCCTTGAAACAACATAGCCAAGGAAGACTATACTCTCGACCAAAAATGAGCACTTCTCCTTTTTTCCATACAGCTTCTGGTCTCTAAGGGTTTCGAAGACTTGCCTCAAGTGTTCGAAATGTTCTTGCAAATGATCATCAGTAGATCAAAATATCATCTAAGTATACAACCACAAATTTCCCTAAAAATGGCTTAAGTACCTCATTCATCAAGCGCATGAAAGTACTCGGTGCATTTGTAAGACCGAACGGCATAACGGTCCATTCACACAGCCCGTGTTTAGTTTTGAAGGCTGTCTTCCACTCATCTCCTTCTCGCATTCGAATCTGGTGATAACCACTTCGTAGATCAACTTTTGAAAAGATCACGGATCCGTGTAATTCGTCCAACATGTCATCAAGCCTCGGAATCGAAAATCGATACTTGATGGTTATATTGTTCACAGCTCGACTGTCAATACACATCCTCCAAGATCCGTCCTTCTTTGGAACCAGTAATACCGGAACCGCACAAGGACTTAGGCTTTTTCGAACATAACCACGATCCATTAGTTCCTCGATTTGGTTTTGCTATTCCTTCGTCTCCTCGGGATTACATCTATAGGCAGCTTTGTTAGGCAACGACACACCCGGTATGAGGTCGATCTGATGTTGAATCCCGCGAATTGGTGGTAAACCCGACGTAATTCTTCGGGAAAAACATCCGCAAATTCGCGTAATAAGGCATCCAACCTTTCGTTCCGCACAACTATGTCACCATTCCGTGTCTCCTTCAGAACCAACAAGTACACACACTTGCCATCATTAATAGCATGTTCCACCTCCCGTTCGCTAGCAAACATGGCCAGTTTTGGTTTTTCACTCCTACTAGAACTCATAGAGTGAATAGCTTGCGGTGACATTGGTTTAAGCACAATCTTCTTGCCCTTATCCCGTAACTCGTACTCATTGCTTCTTCCTCGGTGTAAAACGTCCCTATCAAACACCCATGGTCTCCCCAACAGTACATGGCATGCATCCATCGGGAGTACATCACATAATACGTTGTCTTCATATGAACCCATGGCTAGTCCAATCCTCACTTGTTTAGTTACCCTTATTTTGCTCCCATCATCGAGCCAATGCAAAGTGTAAGGTTTCGGGTGAGCCGTAGTGGTCAGCCCGAGTTTAGTCACCATCTCGCTGGAAGCGACGTTGGTGCAACTCCCTCCATCAACGATCAAACTACACCATTTATTTCCCACTCGACACTTCGTGTGAAATATTTGATTTCGCTGTTCTGAATCATTCGATACAGCTTTGGCCTGTAGCGTTCGCAGAACTAAAGCTGTGTCATAGCTTGGAGCATCGTAGGTCTCGCATTCTTCTCCATCTTCGTCCTTTATGTCGAAATCAAATACGTCACCTAATCTTTCTTCCTCAACCAACAACTCATCTCGGATCGTGACAGCTTCCCTGAGTGTCACCACTCGTTTGTTTGGACAAGCATTTTGATAATGCCCGAACCCTTGACATTTGAAACATCTCACTTTAGCCAAACTCGTCTCCTTCGGTACGTAGGGTACATTCGCCTTAGCCGAATTCGCAACAGGAACCGGAGTCGGTACAGTCGCCTTAACCGCTGAACTAGATCCGACGCTTGGGTTTCCAAACTTGACTGGAAACTCAGGTTTGTACAGCTTCATCCTGTTCTAAGCTTCTAACTTCACACATAACCCACATAATGTATCGAAGTCCTCGTATGGATACAGTTCCACCGAGTTAGCTATGCTTCGGTTTAAGCCACGCAAGAATCGCGACATCTTCTGTTCCTCATTCTCCTCTATCTCTCCCATTAAGGTTAGATTCTCAAACTCCTCAATGTACTCACTGACATTTAACTTTCCTTGCATGAGATCTGCTATCTTCCTGTACAAGGATAACCGGTGTGATCTTTGGTACATATCTTTGCGAAGTTTTCTTTTTAACGAATCCCACGAACGGATCTTTTCTTTCCCCGTACGAGCTCTTCGTGTTTTCACTCCTTCGTACCAAAGTGAAGCTCCTTTCCCCAACTTGAGAATTGCATACTTACACCTTTTCTCATCGTCAAGGTCTTTAAATTCGAACATACGATCAATTTTTCGTTCCCATTCCAGGTAAACTTCAGGGTCTGTCCCTCCAACGAACTCTGGGAGCTCGTTCACCTTGAACTCTTCGACATGGCGTGAGGGTCGTTCATAGTCACCACGCCTAGGTTGCCAACGCTGGTCGCGTTGTTCTGGTACGTCACGTAATGCGTCACGAAGTCTTGCCAAGAAATCAGCGTCGTTGAGATCCATAATGCCAAAGATCAAGAACTTGGTCTCCGATGCCACTTATGTTACGAATTCTCACTTGGGAGTCGAATTCGCTCTCGATACAGTGGAAGGCTTTTTGATGAACGGAAGCTATCGACAAGAAACTGCTGAATCGTGACAATACCGCCACAGCAAACATCGACGAGTGATGAAGGCGGTGATTCGATCTGCCACAAGACAGAATTTGGTCCAATGAAAAGACTCAAACAAAGACGCTTCGTTCGAAGCGAATTTAAGACAGAAACACGCTCAAGGATCGAACAACACTTTATACGAAATATTGAACAAGTATCAATCGTATCGAAAAATAAACGAATATCGAAACAAGATATAAACAGATGTTTTATCAAATTAGACCTATAATTTGATAAAGTGATTTCTCCTCAAGACCTATTGAGAATCAATCGATTAGTATTCGAAACGCGTCGAATAAAAACCAAGTTTTGATGAAAAGCATTCACTGGGGAAAAACACAAAGTGTTCTTAATTCTTCAACATTCAATAATTCTTCATTACAACTCTACCGCCACTATTTATAGGCAAAAGCGGCTGACAAGATAATTTAAACTAATACAAGTGAGCTTAGAATAATAAAAGATAATAAAAAGGTTCCTCATGTCACTTGTGGACAAAAGTAAAAGCTGGGTCTTTGCCTCCAAGTTGTTTGTTGACAGCCGCCCTTTTTGCCAAGAATCCTGCTGCTTTTGTAAGAGAAAGCTGAACATTCTTTTATTTGTTTAGTTGCCACTTGATCCTTTTCCCCTCCCCAAGGTGCTGCTTGTCTTTTGTTTAAGTTACTCCAATTCCGACTATCAAGGTAACTCCGTGCCTCGTTTCTGTTTTCTCGCCTAAGTAGGTTGTAGTGCGATCGAGGTGTTTTACGTCAATTCTTACTTCATCTTCTTCGCTTGGAGTATTCGGCTTCGTATCAAATACTATATATAGTAGTTCACTTGGTTGTTGTAAGCATCTTAAAAGTTATAAGAATTGTATTTCTCTTGAAATATACGTTGAACAAGTTCAACAAAACTTTAGTTATTATTTCGACGCGTCTCGAATTATAACTTGATCAATTCTCAATAGGTCTTGAGGAGAGATTATCTTTATCGAGTTATAGGTCTAATTCGGTAAAACACATTCAATCCCATACACTACCCTACCTCATGGCTGAAACCACATAAATTCGGTCATCTCCTTTTTATTTTCGTTGTTACTTTGATACTTGTGAAAACCGTGTTAATCTTCCATTGTATTTCATACGTTTTACGTGCACCTATATAAGTAATTCGTATCATTAAGTCTTGTTAATCGGAGATAAGACCACGTTACATGCATTCGAGTCGGAACTCTATGAAAACTCAGGTTTATTGATTAGATTCGAGCCTTTTGTACTCAAAATTGCCTATAAAAGCTCTGATTAATCTTTTACTTCTTGATTAAATCTTGCTGTAGCAAGGATTGGATATAACAGCTCCGATTAATTGTAGCAAGGATTAGATATAATAGCTCCAATTAAACCATTACTTCTTGATTAAGTCTTGTGAATAGGAGATAAGACCACGTTACATGCATTCGAGTAGGAACTCTATAAAAACTCGGGCTTATTGATTAGATCCGAGCCTTTTGTACTCAAAATTGGCTATAACAGCTCCAATTAATCTTTCTTTCTCGATTAAGTCGTGTTGTAGCATCCTTATAATAGCTCCGATTAAGCATTTAATTCATGATTAAGTCTAGTTAATAGGAGATAAGACAACGTTACATGCATTCGAGTTGGAACTCTATGAAAAATCAGGTTTATTGATTAGATTCGAGCTTTTTGTACTCAGAATTGGCTATAAGAGCTCCGATTAATCTTTTACTTCTCGATTAAGTCTTGTTGTAGTAAAGATTGGATATAATAGCTCCGAATAAATCTTGATTAAGTCTTATTAATAAGAGATAAGACAACGTTACATGCATTCAAGTCGGAACTCTATGAAAACTCGGGTTTATTTATTTGATTCGAGCCTTTCGTACTCAGAATTGGCTATTACAACTTCGATTATTCTTTTACTTCTTGATTAAGTCGTGTTGTAGAAAGGATTCGCTATAATAGCTCCGATTAAGTCTTGTTAATATGATATAAGACCACTTTACATGCATTCGAGTTGGAACTCTATGAAAAAAAGGGTTTTGTTGATTAGATTCGAGCCTTTTGTACTTAGAATTGACTATAACAGCTTCGATTAATCTTTTCTTTCTTTTTTAAGTCTTGTTGTATCAAGAATTCATTATAATAGATCCGATTAAGCCTTTACTTCTTGATTAAGTCTTGTTAATAGGTGTTACGAATTCGATCGGAAAGTGAGTATGTATCGGATGGATATCGTACAAGTACGGAAGTATATCGTAGTGGAAGCCTTATTTTGTGAATATGATAAATCGAACGTATAAATATGGATGTAATAATGGGTAAAGAAATAATATCGATCAAGAAGACTCGAACGATCAAGAACAAAGGTTTATCGAATTAGACCTATAATTCGATAAGATGATTTCTTCTCAAGACCTATTGAGAATCGATCGGATTAATACTCGAAAACGCGTCGAATAAAAATAAAGAATTTGATGAAAATCA
>JAWKAU010001104.1:0-16000 GCA_033398695.1 Orobanche coerulescens
AACAACAACAAAAGGAATGAATATCCTTTTAACCGAGTAAGAATTAACTTACACAACACCGGTGACAATTATCCTTCCACGAACAACGTCCTAATTGAGATATCGGTCGCTTGAACAACCTTGAATAACACAATTACCAACAATCCATTCAACATACGAATCAAACACAAATATAACGAACTCAAAACGTCGATACGACTAAACCAAGTTCATTGGGGCATTATATCGAACACTTTGTGGCCAAACTTCGATTGTTTACAACCAAACCACAATAATACCAATATCAAATCCGCAAGAAGTGTTTCAAACCAACAAAACATCTTCCATATGATCAATAATCCAATATGAATATCCAAATTCGTGATTTTAACAACAATTAATCGAAAACCCCCAAATCCAATTCAATATTTAAAGTGTTCTTGAATAATCCTTCAATAATCCAATCAATAATCAAACATATCCGTAATCATGCGTATATCACTTCATACAACATGATCTTAACATCCAAAACATCATATCTCAATACAAAATCGAAATCCAAGATGTTGAAAAAAATTACCTCTTGAAGATCCAAGCACTTTGATCCGAAGAATACGCGTTAGATCGACTATCCGGGCTTCACAATCGAAAGGAGATGAAGAAAATCAAACACTCAAGTGATAGATGATGGAAAGTCTTCCCCCTCAAGCCTTCTCTCTCGTATAGGTTGAAGAAATGGAAAAATGAGTTGATCTCGCTCAAAAAAACGCAATTATAGTGCTGATTGCACTGTGTGCCGCAGCCCGGCCGAAGTGTGCCGCGGCACAGGGCCAAAGCTGCCCCCAGTGATCGGTAGCGTGCCGCGGCCTGGACGAATGTGTCGCGGCAGTGACTCGGAAGTGTGCCGCGGCCCCGTCAGCATGAGCCGCGGCCCCCGGTACAGACGGGTTGGCCGATAAGTTGCAACATGAGTGTGCCGCGGCCCGGACGAGTGTGCCGCGGCAGTGACTCGGTAGTGTGCCGCAGCCCTGCCGGCATGAGCCGCGGCCCACGGTACAGGCTGCTCGGCCAAAACTGGAAAATGTGCGTGCCGCGGCGCACACTCCTTGTGCCACGGCCCACACCCCCCTTGGGTCCTAAAATGATGAAAAATGATCCGGGAAGAGAATAAAAGCAATAGGAATCAATATTTGGGAAACAATAACACGAAATGGAAGTACGGAAACCCCAAAACGGTGGTTCCAAGCCATGATTACAAGGGTTCGCCCAACAAAAACACAATTTGAACAATGAGGAGATTAGAAATGACATGAACTCCAATGTCAACAACGACTAATGAATCAATTACCACGATCAAGATAATACTCTTGTCTCGATTCCCGAGTAAGGTTGAAAAAAATGAACAATATCGATACACAACTCGAAGTTATTCCGAACGGTGAACATGGATGAATGATTATTAACAAGTGAAAAATTACATAATGACAATTACCGAATGAAATTACTGAATGATAATGACTGAGTTACGACTGGGTATTACAGGATTCACATAATAGCTCCTACTTAGCCTTTACTTCTTTATAAGTCTTCTTAATAGGAGATAAAACCACGTTACATGCATTCGAGTCCGAACTCTACAAAAACTCGGGTTTATTGATTAGATTCAAGCGTTTTGTACTCAGAATTGGCTACAACAACTCTCATTAATCTTTTCTTTCTTGATTAAGTCTTGTTGTAGCAAGGATTCACTATAATAGCTCTGATTAAGACTTTACTTCTTGATTACATCCTGTTAATATGAGATAAGACCATGTTACATGCATTCGAGTTGGAACTCTATGAAAACTCGAGTTTATTAATTAGATTCGAGCCTTTTGTACTCAGAATTGTTTATAAGAGCTCCGATTTATCTTTTACTACTTGATTAAGTCTTGTTGTAGCAAGTATTGGATATAATAGCTCCGATTAATTCTTGTTAATAGGAAATAAGACCATGTTACATGCATTCAAGTCAGAACTCTGTGAAACTCGGGTTTATTGATTAGATTCGATCCTTTTATACTCAGAATTGGCTATAAGAGCTCCGATTAATCTTTTACTTCTTTATTAAGTCTTGTTGTAGCAAGTATTGGATATAATAGCTCCGATTAAATCTTGTTAATATGACATAAGACCATTTTACATGCATTCGAGTTGGAACTCTATGAAAACTCGGGTTTATTGATTAGATTCGAGCCTTTTGTACTCATAATTGGCTATAATAGCTCCGAATAATATTTTACTTCTTGATTAAGTCTTTTTGTGGCAAGGATTCGCTACAATAGCTCCGATTAAGCCTTTACTTCTTGATTACATCCTGTTAATAGGAGATAAGACCACGTTACATGCATTCGATTCGGAACTCTATGAAAACTCGAGTTTATTGAATATATTCGAGCCTTTTGTACTCAGAATTGGTTATAAGAGCTCTGATTAATCTTTTCTTTCTTGAATAAGTCTTGTTGTAGCAAGTATTGGATATAATAGCTCCGATTAAGCCTTGTTAATAGGACATAAGACCATGTTACATGCATTCAAGTCGGAACTCTGTGAAACTCGGGTTTATTGATTAGATTCGATCCTTTTATACTCAGAATTGGCTATAAGAGCTCCGATTAATCTTTTACTTCTTTATTAAGTCTTGTTGTAGCAAGTATTGGATATAATAGCTCCGATTAAATCTTGTTAATATGACATAAGACCATTTTACATGCATTCGAGTCGGAACTCTATGAAAACTCGGGTTTATTGATTAGATTCGAGCCTTTTGTACTCATAATTGGCTATAATAGCTCCGAATAATATTTTACTTCTTGATTAAGTCTTTTTGTGGCAAGGATTCACTACAATAGCTCCGATTAAGCCTTTACTTCTTAATTACATCCTGTTAATAGGAGATAAGACCACATTACATGCATTCGAGTCGGAACTCTGTGAAAACTCGAGTTTATTGAATATATTCGAGCCTTTTGTACTCAGAATTGGTTATAAGAGCTCTGATTAATCTTTTCTTTCTTGATTAAGTCTTGTTGTAGCAAGGATTCACTATAATAGCTCCGATTAAGCCTTTACTTCTTGATTACATCCTGTTAATAGGAGATAAGACCACGTTACATGCATTCCAGTCGGAACTCTATGAAAACTCGAGTTTATTGATTAGATTCGAGACTTTTATACTCAGAATTATTTATAAGAGCTCCGATTTATCTTTTACTACTTGATTAAGTCTTGTTGTAGCAACTATTGGATATAATAGCTCCGATTAGTGTAACACCCCAAACTAGGCGGATATTACAGCGCCGTGAATCCCTGACTGGGACCCACCAGGCAAATTAAAATGATATATTAAATAATATAATTATAGTACCGAACCACATTATATTACCAAGTACTCCGATGAGGAGTTTAAGTACAACACACCAGGACAATACCGAATACTAGTATATTTTATATGGAGATAAAATACACTATCATGAACAAATAAACATTTCAAACGGAATTTGCAGCAGAAAATACAAATGACGGAAATGACTGAAATGACTGAAACCAACGGAATGACTGGGGCCCCCTACTAGTATCACTGGGACTCCTCGCCGTCAACATGCTCTTCCCGTGCCTTTGCCTTGCCGTGACCTGAAAATAAAATCCCCCAACAGGGTCAGTTACACAGAACAACAATCCTCAAGGGTTGAAAATACACAATCATGAATTATCTGAAGTTATAAAATATCCTTAGTTATGAATTACGCTGAAGAGGAGTGTCATAGTACGCCCGTAATGTTCTGTGCAAGTGTACAAGACGAATGACCGGACACACCCGTCCTTGTACCTAATTAGTCTCACGGAGGTAAGCGTTACCGTGCATGGTCCAATGTATCGGTGAACCCAATACATGACCATCGTGTGCCCGACTAAAACTTCCACACAGCCACACCCGGCCACGCAATATGAACCCAGAAGGTCATATGAACGAGAATGACCACAATGAATATCAATGAATAATAATTCGACAAGGCCAAGATGACTCACCGAGATGAAAATAATAGTGACGTGATTGATAACCCAATGAAATGATTTGGAACTGTCGTTCCTCGTGAATGAAATGATTATTCGACAATTACAAATCTCAATATGATTAATACCATGATGAATGAGTTATGATTATGAGTAATCAACAACAAAAGGAATGAGTATCCTTTTTAACCGAGTAAGAATTAACTTACTCAATACCGATGACAATGTCCTTCCACGAACAACGTCCTAATCAAGATACCGGTCGCTCGAACAACCTTGAATAACAATAATTACCAACAACCGATCAATACACGTATCAAGCAACGAAACACGACTAACCCAAAAGTCGATACAACGATAATCAAACTCATTGGGGCATTCTAACGAATACGAAACAAACCACACAACTTCGAAAATATCCAATCCCGAATATATCGAAACCAACACCAAAATGAGTATTTCGAACTATCAAAAACACTTCAAGGATATCAATAATCCAATAGGAATCCACAATTCAAGATTACAACAACATCATTCGGAAAATCCCCAATTAATCCAAAGTCAACCCCAATGGTTCTTGATATAAATCCCCAAAATAGCCATTAAATATGTAGGGATACATTTATCCAAGGTAGATAATCCATATCTAATATATTCCAACAACAATCCAAGCTTACACGAAGAAATCAGAAGGAAAAACTCAAAAATCCGAAATTCTAGATCCAAGAGATTAATACCTTTGATTTGATGTTAAGGAGATGAGGAAGTGATGATAATCCAACTCAAAGACTTGAATATGATGATAGGTGATAGCAGCTCGAAGAGAACACTCCAAGTCGCCCGAAATCGCCCGACGTCGCTCAAAAACGAAGAGAAGTGAGGAAATGACGAAACTCAAAGCTAATCCCAATATATACTGCTCCAGATTAGCGCACGCTATGACCTGCTATTTAGCGTGCGCTAACGAGTTGTATGAACATTCCAGTGAACTCTGGCTGACCCGTTAGCGTACGCCACAACCTGGTAGCGTGCGCTAACTCTATCCCAATAGCGTGCGTTAACTCCAATTGTTAGCGTGCGCTAGCTAAAAATCTGTTGTCTAGTACTGAAGTTCAGAAACCGTCTGTCCTCTGATCTGACCTCGGTAGCGTGCGCTACAACCAATATTTAGCGTGCGCTATAATATCGATTGCGTATGCTAAAAACAACTCATAGCGTGCGCTATGAATTAATCCAGTGCAGTCGAGTAGCCACTGGACTCAACCTGATCCGTCCTTAGCGCGCGCTACAGCAATTATTAGCGTGCGCTACTACAACCTACTAGCGCGCGCTACTTACCACTCGTAGCGTGCGCTACTAATAACTCACCTGCAGTCCAGTACCTTCTGGATTGCATCCAGGATTACATTAGCGTGCGCTAATGCTGAGTGGTAGCGTACGCTACCTGAACTCAATTAGCGCGCGCTAGAAAGAGTGCGCTACTCCTCACGCACATCCCACAATGAAAATGACAATGATGATAAACACGACACGGAACTCCAATTAGATTAGTGATGAACGACAATTGAACATGATACAATTACTCTGAACGATGAATACCATGATTGAATAAGAGTCACAAGCGATCATTAACGAGTGAAAATTTCTGAATGATAAATACTGAATGATAATTACTGAATTACAACCGGGTATTACATACACCCCTCCTAAAAGAGTTTCGTCCCCGAAACTAAGGGTCAAACAACTCGGGATAACTCTCTCGCATACTATCCTCGGTTTCCCAAGTAGCCTCTTCGACTCCGTGTCTAGACCACTGAATTTTAACCAAAGGAATCCTCTTATTCCTCAACTGTTTGATCCGCCGCTCTAAAACTCGTATGGGACGCTCCTCATATGAATGATCATCGACGATCTCGATTTCGTCAAACTGAAGTATGTGACTCGGGTCGGCAACATACTTCCACAATTGAGAGACATGAAACACATTATGAATTCGGCTCAACGCCGGAGGTAAAGCCAGTCGATAGGGTAACTCGCCTACTCGATCCAAAATCTCAAACGGTCCAATGAATCTCGGACTCAACTTCCCCCTCTTCCCGAAACGGAAGATACCACGACTCGGGGATACCTTGACCAAAACATGGTCACCTGATTCGAACTCTAAAGGTCGACGACGGTTATCTGCATAAGATTTCTGTCGACTCTGAGCGGTCCACAAACGACTCCTGATCAAATATACCTTCTCACGGGCGGCTATAAGCATATCGGGCTCGGTGCCGATTGATTCAGATAGGTCGTCCCAACACAAAGGAGATCGACAACGACGACCATACAAGGCCTCGTAAGGTGCCATCTTAATCGAAGCATGCCAACTATTTTTATACGTGAACTCGATCAATGGTAGTTGGGCTTCCCAATCGTCTTTCCAATCGAGGACGCATGCCCTCAACATGTCCTCTAATGTCTGAATAGTCCTCTCTGATTGCCCGTCGGACTGAGGATGAAAGGCGGTACTGAGATTAAGCTGAGTTCCCATGGCACGATGAACTGATTTCCAAAAGTGAGACACAAACCGTTCGTCACGATCGGAAACGATACTTTTAGGAGTACCGTGTAGTCTCACTATCTCTTTGATAAATAACTGGGCAAGTCTCTCGGGACCCCAAGTATCCTTGATCTCAAGGAAATGAGCTGATTTAGTTAAGCGGTCCACGATCACCCAGATCGTATTCATGCCACGACGACTCGTCGGCAAACTCGTGATGAAATCCATAGAAATGTCTTCCCACTTCCATTCGGGAATAGGAAGAGGTTTCAGCATACCCGCCGGTCGCTGATGTTCAATCTTAACTTGTTGACAGGTTAAGCATCTCGAAACAAATTCTGCGACTTCTCGCTTCATATTACTCCACCAGTAATTCTTTTTCAAGTCTGTGTACATCTTGCTAGACCCCGGATGAATAGAATAAGGGGTAGCATGAGCTTCTTTCAAAATCGAGTTTTTCAACTCGTCATTCGCCGGTACGCACAACCGATTCTTAAATCTCAAAAGTCCATCCTCGTGGACCACGAATCCAGGGTCTTTCCCCTGAACCACATCCTCACGGATGCGCAACAATACTGGGTCTGAACCCTGATTCTCTCTGATTGCCTCCTCAAGTGACGATGAGATCTCCAACATACAAAGTTGTCCCTGAACTCACTAAAGCCAGACCTCGATCTCGGGTCTAAGGATTTCCTGCTGAAGCTCCTTCTGAACCGTTAAACGGGCAAGCATTTGCTCCTGAACGGACTTACGACTCAAGGCGTCGGTGACAACATTCGCCTTGCCCGGGTGGTAAAGGATCTCGATATCATAATCTTTGATTAATTCCAACCACCGTCTCTGTCGCATATTTAACTCCTTCTGAGTAAATATATACTTCAAACTCTTATGATTGGTGAATATCTGACAGGTAACGCCATAAAGATAATGACGCCAAATCTTCAAAGCGAACACCACGGCTGCTAGCTCCAGGTCATGTGTCGGATAATTAACCTCGTAAGGTCTTAATTGCCGCGAAGCATAGGCAATAACCTTTCCATTCTGCATGAGCACACATCCGAGACCCTGTCCGGACGCATCACTATAAACCACAAATCCTTCCGTCCCCTGCGGCAAGGAAAGTACAGGTGCTGACATTAACCGTCTCTTGAGTTCCTCAAAACTCCGTTGACATGCGTCGGACCACGTGTATTTCTTATCCTTTCACAAAAGGTTCGTCAAGGGTTGAGCGATTCTAGAAAATCCCTCCACAAATCGCCGATAATAACCCGCTAATCCGAGGAAACTTCGGATTTCCTTAACATTCTTCGGAGGTAGCCAATCTCGAATAGCCTCCGTCTTCTGAGGATCGACACGAACTCCGTCTGATGAAATTATGTGTCCGAGAAACGTCACTTCGGACATCCAGAACTCACATTTGGAAAACTTCCCATAAAGTTGTTCTCGTCTCAACACGTCGAGCACTTGATGAAGGTGAAACTCGTGTTCCTATCGGTCACGAGAATAAATCAAAATGTCATCGATGAAGACAACAACAAACTGATCCAAAAAGTCGATGAAAACCCGATTCATTAACTCCATGAATACCGCAGGTGCATTAGTCAATCCAAACGGCATAACCACAAACTCATAATGACCATAGCGTGTTCGAAACGCCGTCCTCGCGATATCCAACTCTCGAATCCGCAACTGATGATATCCGGATCTTAAGTCGATCATGGAAAATACTGAAGCTCCCTGAAGTTGATCCAAAAGATCATCGATACGGGGTAAAAGATACTTATTCTTGATCGTCACCCTGTTCAACTCCCGGTAATCAATACATAAGCGAAATGAACCATCCTTCTTCTTGACAAACAACACTGGTGCTCCTCACGGGGACGCACTCGGTCGGATATAACCTTTCTCGAATAACTCCTCAAGTTGATTCTTCAATTCCCGCATTTCGATCGGGGCCATCCGGTACGGTGCCTTTGATATCGGGGACGTACCAGGCTCTAACTCAATCGTGAATTCTATATCTCTCTGTGGAGGCAAACCAGGTAACTCGTCTGGAAAAACATCAGCATATTCCTTCACGACCGGAATATCCATCAACATTATTGATGATTTCTCGGTTTTGGTCACAAAGCACCAATAACCAACACACCCCTGATTGAGTAATCTCACTGCTTTCATCAAATTAATGACCTTACCAGAACAGCCGGGATTACCCCCCTGAAACACACATTCGACCCCATCGTCTGAAATGATAGTGATCATACGCTTACGGACACTAATGATGGCATCATGACGATCCATCCAATCAATACCCAATATGATGTCGTCTCTCGGCAAATCTACTACGATCAAGTCCGCTGGCCATGCACGACCATGAAGCTGAATCGAACAATTCTGAATCTCACGATTACCGATAATTCGTCTACCATCAGGTAGGCCAATGACATAAGGCTCACAACTAGTGGCATTACCCAGACGTAGTCTACTCAAACATGACTCGGAAATGAATGAATGCGATGCACCAGTATCAAAAAGGGTACACATAAGTTGAGATAGAATATCGAGTGTACCTGAGATCATTCGGGCCTCTGGATCATCGGTCTTCTTCATCTCATAAATCCGGGGCTTGCTAGTCCCGGCACCGGACGCTCTCGTCTGCTGGCTATAGGCTCCACCTTTAGTCGCTCCTGTCGTTTTAAACGACGCTGATTGAGTGGCCTGATTCTGAATGGCTAACTGCTTAGTGGCCTGAGATGACGTCTGAGTAGGTTTGGAGTCCCTACGGCAAAAACGGGCCTTATGCCCAGCAATCCCACAATTATGACACGGGATAGTCTGTCTCGGACACTTGGTACTGAGATGACCAAGATCCCCACAGTTAAAACAGGTGATGGCCGAACTGGCCGCTCGAGACTGAGATTCCGCGGGTTTAGACGTCACAGGAGGTCGCTCAGAAAAAGCAGAGCCTGCACGAGGTTTCTTGAAAGTGGCCTAACTGCCGTCAGACTGATTACAATTCTTGGACTTCTTGCTAGCAGATGAAGGTTGCTGCTTAGCAATCTCCTTAGCAGTAAGCTCATAGGTAAGAGCTTTCTCAATGAATTCAGCCAACGTGGTGCAATTATGATTAAGCAACTGTAGTCTCATACGGGATTTCAGCCTCTTGCTGAAATACTTAATCTTATCTGCCTCAGAATGAATGATAGATGAGGCGAACGGAAGAAGTTCCTGAAATTTCTCGGCAATGGCGAGAACATCCTCGTCTGATGAGGGGTCGGGTGTGAGTAATTCTGACAGCTTGGCCTCTCTGAGCGGGGCCGGATAATACCTCTCCATCATGAGAGTTTTGAACTGATCCCAAGTACATGATCCTTCGGTGGGCTTCAACGACAACCACCAAGAATGTGCGCTCTTACCCAGGTAGTAAGCCGCAACTGAAACTCTGTGTCCTTCGGGACACTCTACCATAGCAAACAACTTCTCGAAATGCTCGAGCCAATGAATAATATCCGCCGGCTCAGATGAGCCCTCAAAAGTAGGTGGCCTCTGGCGAGAGATGTCGCCGATGATATTGCTCACATTCCTCTCTTGCCTCTGAGGTGGCGGCGGAGGAGCCTATTGATTTTGATTGACGGAGTTATGCATCGTCTCCATCAGCTGTGCCATCTGGGTCATTTGGGCCATCATGCCCTGCATAAAAGCGAGTGGGTCAACCCGGACACCTTCTGACTGAGCCGTGTCTCGGGTACGACTCCCCGTTAGTGAATGATCGCGTCCAGGTGAATGAGTGGCAGCATCGCTGCTCGATGAATTAGCATTATTTCTCGCGTTTGCCCGTGTATTTACACGAGCTCTCAGGGTTCGGCCCGCTCCACGACCTCGTCCTCCACGTCCTCTTCTTGCCCTCTCCATACTGAAGTAGGAAAGTCACATGATGATTATATTTCCCGCATGAATATCACGTTATGATTATGACATGAGATTATGAAAATGAGCATACGCGCTCTAACACAGTGATTACATGAATGATTAACTGAAGTGACATGATTATCTTGAACAAATTAACATGATTAATGATTTGATCTTCCTGATTAACAACTGAATAATGAAATGAATTGAGTGATTAACGAGTTAACATGACCGTCCTGGTCAAATGAAAATGATGGTTGAGGATTGTTAACTGATGAATTATGAATGAATGATTCTTGCCAGAAATTATACCATGGCGTTAGAAATCTTACAGTTCTTGGTCTGATTGGCTCGGCATTTGCACAGGTCACACGTGACGCGAAAGTCCAATGATACTAGTCCGATGATGATGATTTCAAATGAGACATGACTCGGTGGGTAGTATTCAAAACCACGCTCTGATACCAACTCTGTAACACCCCAAACTAGGCGGATATTACAGTGCCGTGAATCCCCGACTTGGACCCACCAGGCAAATTAAAATGATAAATTAAATAATATAATTGTAGTACCGAACCACATTATATTACCAAGTACTCCGATGAGGAGTTTAAGTACAACACACCATAACAATACCGAATACTAGTATATTTTATATGGAGATAAAATACACCACCCTGAACAAATAAACATTTCAAACGGAATTTGCAGCGGAAAATACAAATGACGGAAATGACTAAAATGACTGAAACCAACGGAATGACTGGGGCCCCTACTAGTATCACTGGGACTCCTCGCCGTCAACATGCTCTTCCCGTGCCTTTGCCTTTCCGTGACCTGAAAACAAAATCCCCCAACGGGGTCAGTTACACAGAACAACAATCCTCAAGGGTTGAAAATACACAATCATGAATTATCTGAAGTTATGAAATATCCTTAGTTATGAATTACGCTGAAGAGGAGTGTCATAGTACGCCCGTAATGTTCTGTGCAAGTGTACAAGACGAATGACCGGACACACCCGTCCTTGTACCTAATTAGTCTCATGGAGGTAAGCGTTACCGTGTGCACGGTCCAATGTATCGGTGAACCCAATACATGACCATCGTGTGCCCGACTAAAAATTCCACACAGCCGCACCCGGCCACGCAATATGAACCCAGAAGGTCATATGAACGAGAATGACCACAATGAATATCAATGAATAATAATTCGACAAGGCCAAGATGACTCACCGAGATGAAAATAATAGTTACGTGATTGATAACCCAATGAAATGATTTGGAACCGTCGTTCCTCGTGAATGAAATGATTATTCAACAATTGCAAGTCACAATATGATTAATACCATGATGAATGAGTTATGATTATGAGTAATCAACAACAAAAGGAATGAGTATCCTTTTTAACCGAGTAAGAATTAACTTACTCAATACCGATGACAATGTCCTTCCACGAACAACGTCCTAATCAAGATACCGGTCGCTCGAACAACCTTGAATAACAATAATTACCAACAACCGATCAATACACGTAAGCAACGAAACACAACTAACCCAAAAGTCGATACAACGATAATCAAACTCATTGGGGCATTCTAACGAATACGAAACAAACCACACAATTTCGAAAATATCCAATCCCGAATATATCGAAACCAACACCAAAATGAGTATTTCGAACTATCAAAAACACTTCAAGGATATCAATAATCCAATAGGAATCCACAATTCAAGATTACAACAACATCAATCGGAAAATCCCCAATTAATCCAAAGTCAACCCCAAGGGTTCTTGATATAAATCCCCAAAATAGCCATTAAATCCGAAGGGATACATTTATCTAAGGTAGATAATTCATATCTAATATATTCCAACAACAATCCAAGCTTACACGAAGAAATTGGAAGGAAAAACTCAAAAATCCGAAATTCTAGATCCAAGAGATTAATACCTTTGATTTGATGTTAAGGAGATGAGGAAGTGATGATAATCCAACTCAAAGACTTGAATATGATGATAGGTGATAGCAGCTCGAAGAGAACACTCCAAGTCGCCCGAAATCGCCCGACGTCGCTCAAAAACGAAGAGAAGTGAGGAAATGACGAAACTCAGGCTAATCATCAATATATATCGCCCAGTTAGCGCACGCTATGACCTGCTATTTAGCGTGCGCTAACGAGTTGTATGAACATTCCAGTGAACTCTGGCTGACCCGTTAGCGTACGCCACAACCTGGTAGCATGCGCTAACTCTATCCCAATAGCGTGCGTTAACTCCAATTGTTAGCGTGCGCTAGCTAAAAATCTGTTGTCCAGTACTAAAGTTCAGAAACCGTCTGTCCTCTGATCTGACCTCGGTAGCGTGCGCTACAACCAATATTTAGCGTGCGCTATAATATCGATTGCGTACGCTAAAAACAACTCATAGCGTGCGCTATGAATTAATCCAGTGCAGTCCAGTAGCCACTGGACTCAACCTGATCCGTCCTTAGCGCGCGCTACAACAATTATTAGCGTGCGCTACTACAACCCACTAGCGCGCGCTACTTACCACTCGTAGCGTGCGCTACTAATAACTCACCTGCAGTCCAGTACCTTCTGGACTGCAGCCAGGATTACATTAGTGTGCACTAATGCTGAGTGGTAGCGTACGCTACGTGAACCCAATTAGCGCGCGCTAGAAAGAGTACGTAGCGTGCGCTACTCCTCACGCACAGCCCATAATGAAAATGACAATGATGATAAACACGACACGGAACTCCAATTAGATTAGTGATGAACGACGATTGATACACGATATAATTACTCTGAACGATGAATACCATGATTGAATAAGAGTGACAAACGATCATTAACGAGTGAAAATTTCTGAATGATAAATACTGAATGATAATCACTGAATTACAACCTGGTATTACAATTAGGCCTTGTTAATGGGACATAAGACCATGTTACATGCATTCGAGTCGTAACTCTATGAAACTTGGGTTTATTGATTAGATTCAAGACTTTTGTACTCAGAATTAGCTATAACAACTCCGAATAATCTTTTACTTCTTGATTAAGTCTTGTTGTAGCAAGGATTCGCATAATAGCTCCGACTAAGCATTTACTTCTTTATAAGTCTTGTTAATAGGAGATAAAACCACGTTACATGCATTCGAGTCCGAACTCTACAAAAACTCGGGTTTATTGATTAGATTCGAGCCTTTTGTACTCAGAATTGGCTACAACGGCTCTAATTAATCTTTTATTTCTTGATTAAGTCTTGTTGTAGCAAGGATTCACTATAATAGCTCCGATTAAGTCTTTACTTCTTGATTACATCCTGTTAATAGGAGATAAGACCATGTTACATGCATTCGAGTCGGAAATCTATGAAAAGTCGAGTTTATTAATTAGATTCGAGCCTTTTGTACTCAGAATTGTTTATAAGAGCTCCGATTTATCTTTTACTACTTGATTAAGTCTTGTTGTAGCAAGTATTGGATATAATAGCTCCGATTAAGTCTTGTTAATAGGACATAAGACCATGTTACATGCATTCGAGTCGGAACTCTGTGAAACTCAGGTTTATTGATTAGATTCGAGCCTTCTATACTCAGAATTGGCTATAAGAGCTCTGATTAATCTTTCAGTTCTTGATTAAGTCTTGTTGTAGCAAGTATTGGATATAATAGCTCCGATTAAATCTTGTTAATATGACATAAGACCATGTTACATGCATTCGAGTCAAAACTCTGTGAAAACTCGGGTTTATTCATTAGATTCGGGCCTTTTGTACTCATAATTAGCTAAAACAGCGCTGATTAGTCTTTTCTTTCTTGATTAATTCTTGTTGTAGCAAGGATTCAATATAATAGCTCCGATTATGCCATTACTTCTTGATTACATCCTGTTAATAGGAGACAAGGCCACGTTACATGCATTCAAGTCAGAACTCTATGAAAACTCGAGTTGATTGATAAGTCTTGTTAATAAGAGATAAAACCACGTTATATGCATTCGAGTCCAAACTCTACAAAAACTCGTGTTTATTGATTAGATTCGAGCCTTTTGTACTCAGAATTGGCTACAACAACTCTGATTAATCTTTTCTTTCTTGATTAAGTCTTGTTGTAGCAAAGATTCACTATAATAGCTCTGATTAAGCCTTTACTTAATGATTATATCCTGTTAATAGGAGATAAGACCATGTTACATGCATTCGAGTCGGAACTCTATGAAAAATCGAGTTTATTAATTAGATTCGAGCGTTTTGTACTCAGAATTCTTTATAAGAGCTCCGATTTATCTTTTACTACTTGATTAAGTCTTTTTGTAGCAAGTATTTGATATAATAGCTCCGATTAAGTCTTGATAATAGGACATAAGATCATGTTACATGCATTCGAGTCGGAACTCTGTGAAACTCGGGTTTATTGATTAGATTCGAGCCTTTTGTACTCAGAATTGGCTATAAGAGCTCCGATTAATCTTTGAATTCTTGATTAAGTCTTGTTGTAGCAAGTATTGGATATAATAGCTCTGATTAAATCTTGTTAATATGACATAAGACCATGTTACATGCATTCGAGTCAGAACTCTGTGAAAACTCGAGTTTATTCATTAGATTCGGGCCTTTTGTACTCATAATTGGCTAAAACAGCGCTGATTAGTCTTTTCTTTGTTGATTAATTCTTGTTGTAGCAAGGATTCAATATAATAGCTCCGATTATGGCTTTACTTCTTGATTACATCCTGGTAATAGGAGACAAGACCACGTTACATGCATTTGAGTCGGAACTCTATGAAAACTCGAGTTTATTGATAAGTCTTGTTAATAAGAGATAAAACCACGTTATATGCATTCGGGTCCAAACTCTACAAAAACTCGTGTTTATTGATTAGATTCGAGCCTTTTGTACTCAGAATTGGCTACAACAACTCTGATTAATATTTTCTTTCTTGATTAAGTCTTGTTGTAGCAAAGATTCACTATAATAGCTCTGATTAAGCCTTTACTTATTGATTATATCCTGTTAATAGGAGATAAGACCATGTTACATGCATTCGAGTCGGAACTCTATGAAAAATCGAGTTTATTAATTAGATTCGAGCCTTTTGTACTCACAATTCTTTATAAGAGCTCCGATTTATCTTTTACTACTTGATTAAGTCTTTTTGTAGCAAGTATTTGATATAATAGCTCCGATTAAGTCTTGATAATAGGACATAAGATCATGTTACATGCATTCGAGTCGGAACTCTGTGAAACTCGGGTTTATTGATTAGATTCGAGCCTTTTGTACTCAGAATTGGCTATAAGAGCTCCGATTAATCTTTGACTTCTTGATTAAGTCTTGTTGTAGCAAGTATTGGATATAATAGCTCTGATTAAATCTTGTTAATATGACATAAGACCATGTTACATGCATTCGAGTCAGAACTCTGTGAAAACTCGAGTTTATTCATTAGATTCGGGCCTTTTGTACTCATAATTGGCTAAAACAGCGCTGATTAGTATTTTCTT
>JAWKAU010001105.1:0-16000 GCA_033398695.1 Orobanche coerulescens
TTTCCCTATGAGTTCATGGTAAATTTCGTGGTATTTGTGGAATCGAGAGGGTTCGGTTGCGATCCGCCCTCGTAGTTTTTGTATGAATTTACATGAATCATAGGTGGGTTTCCGGGTGTATTCAATTTATGTACTCGTTTAAAAAATGGTTATGATTGTGTTCTTCGAATCGTTAGGTTCGGGTTTGTCGGTTTCTAGTGATCGTAGTTGATTTTCCTTTCCGTTCGTGCCGTCGTCAATTACTCAAGGCAAGTCGTGTGAAACCTTTATGCTTAACATGAAATGGTGATGTATGATAATTGTGTGTGTTGCTCACTCCGGGAGGGTCCGACGGGGCCTCGAAGGAATCCAGTGGTTTAGCCCCGGATTCACGAGCTTGTTGGCTAGTCAGTCCAGGAGGGTCCATAGAGGCCTCAGATGGGACCAGTGGTTTAGCCCCGGTCCTAGGCGATACATGTGCGTGATTTTGATTCTTGACTATGTCCAGTCCAGGAGGGTCCATAGAGGCCTCGGATGGGACTAGTGTTTTATCCCCAGGCAAATTGATTATTGACTGTTTGTTTCCGTGAAAAGACATGTCTGGTTTTTAGTTTTTGAAATGACTTAATGCATGTACTATGAAATGTGTAAGCGAATGGTTTGCCTTGATTACTTGTACTAGCATAATTGCTAACCCCTTTGGGGACCCGTTTTGGGGAAATTCTTGTTATGAATTTCAGGTTATGTTCAGCCGGACGAGCGGGCACTGGGATAGTATGAGGATGCTGGCTAGGGTTGTTGGCGTGTGCAAATGAGTTCCTTATTACCGTTGTCCATTTTGATATGGTTGTTTTTCCAAACTTGTGAACTTATAGACAGTACACGCGAGTACTTAGGCATTTTTACTTGGATTATGGTTTGTATTATAAAATGTTATCTATGATTGTCAGTGATGTCTGTTTTGCCGGTTATACCGGGAGTTTTATTTAATTTTTCGTCTTGGTGATGTGTGTTTTCTCGCTAACTGAGATGGTTAGACGAGTGATATTTTTCTTATTTAGCTTGGTGGGCCCCAGGTAGGGGTCCACAGCGCTGTAATATACCCTGAATATCTTGGGGGTGTTACAGAAAATGGTATCAGAGATCTAGGTTCACGGATACCTAGGCTTGTTGGTTAATAGGGTCTAGTTGTTTTTTGTTTTGCACATCGTCACCCCGCTGCCATCACCCCGGTACTTCCAGTGCTCGTAAGTTTTCTTACTCGATTCCTTATTTTCTCGTACCGTACTTCAGTTTCTTGAACTTTGACTGTTTTTCCTCTCATACTTATTATCAAATTGCTTTTGCTACTCCTTATCTCCAGTATGGATGGTGGAAGAGGTCGTGGTAGAGGTCGTGGTCGTGGTCGTGGACGCGGCCGGGGACGTGGGGCGGCCACATCACACTCTTTGGGAGCCGACAGTAATGATGGTCGTCAGGGCCATACTGCCACTCAAGATGATACAACCGGCAATGACGACATCGGTGTTGCAGCTATGATGCAATAAATGGTGAACCAAATAGCTACAATAGCCCAGGCGGTTCAGAACCCGGCTCCGGCTCGGGCTGCTCAGGTCGGAACAGATCACTGGCTTCAGGACGTCATCAAGATGCATCCTTCTCAGTTCTCTGGGGCTTCAGACCCGATTGACTAGGAGAAGTGGATCAAGGAGATGTCTAAGACCTTTGTTGCCACCAACTGCCTTGAGGATCGCAAGGTCCCTATCGCCTAGTACTTTCTCACTAGGGAGGTTGCTTATTGGTGGGAGGCCGTTGAGCCTCTGGATCATATTGCTTCGTGGGCCGAGTTCAGAGACCTTATGGAAGCTGAATACTGTCCATGGCCGGTTCGTCAGGGCCGAGTCCATGCATTTTATGATGCTCAGCCTCGAGATATTCCGGTTTCTCAAGCCATTGCAGACTTCAACCGAGAATTGGGCTATGTGAAGGCCCAGGTTAAGGAGGAGAGCGAGAAGATTTGCCACTTTTCTAGATGGATGAAACTGAAGATTCGTGATTACATGTCTGGGCTCGCTGTTGGAACATTTTGTTCCATACATAAATTAATAATGTTTTGATGATTAAAGTTGCTAAACAAAACAAAACAACGAAGAGGCAAAGCCAAGAATCGAAGAAAACAAAACTGGAAAATAGTGTTCTGCACAAGCCTAACGTACGTAACTCAGCATGATTAACGTACGTAAATGAAGCAGCCTTACGTACGTAATGGAAGTAATATATGTTGGTCCCTGAGAATGATGAAGACTGTCCTCACTGTACTAACAGTGAGTCTTTTCTAGCGCGCTTTGTCCTCACTCACGCGCACCTGAGAAACTTCCCAGGGGGTCACCCATCCCATAACTACTCCAGGCCAAGCACGCTTAACTTTGAAGTTTCTATGAGATGGATACCAGAAAAGAAGATGCATCTTGTTGGTATGAGTAGTCCAAATCAATTCATTTAACCACTTTCTAGTGCAGATCTCACAGTTCGAATCGCAAGCCACGCCTCCCGTATTTTTAAGCTCATGCAGGCAGGATGCTGTACCAAAGCCCAACAATCCCCCTCCCAGTATCTGCCAGCATTTCAGCTCCAGAGTCTAGAAACCTCCGCGAACTAGATTTGATCACACAGCCCTCTAGCGGCTAGATTCATTCACACAGTCCTCCAACACTTGACATCAGCATATGTTCCACCTCTCTTTACTTCCACTGCGCCAGTATTGTAACACCCCAAACTAGGCGGATATTACAGTGCCGTGAATCCCCGACTGGGACCCACCAGGCGAATGAAAAGGATGAATTACACAAGATAAATGTAGTACCGAACCACATTACAACAGTAATTACTCCGATGAGGAGTTTAATTACAACACACCAGGACAATACCGAATACTAGTGTATTTTATATGAAGATAAAATACACAACACTGAATGAACCGGAGTATCCAAATGAAAATATGCAGCGGAAAATAAAGGACAAGAATATGAATGACTGAAAGATCGGGGCCCCCTACTAGTATCACTCGGACTCCTCGACATCAACATGCTATTCCCGTGCGTTTGCCTTGCCATGACCTGAAAAACAAAATCCCCAAACGGGGTCAGTTACAAAGAACAAACAATCCTCAAGGGTTGAAAAATACACAATCATGATTTAACTGAAGTTAAGAAATATTCATAGTTATGAATTACGCTGAAGAGGAGTATCATAGTACGCCCGTAATGTTCTGTGCAAGTGTACAACACCCGTCCGTGTACCTAATTAGTCTCACGAGACAATATGACCCGTGTGCACGGTCTAATGTATCGGTGAACCCAATACAATAACCATCGTGTGCCCGACTAAAAATTCCACACAGACACACCCGGCCACGCAATATGAACCCGAAGGTCACATGAACGAGAATGACCATAATGAATATCAATGAATAATAATTAGACAAGGCCAAGAATGACTCACCGAGATGAGAGTAATAATGAAATGAATGATAGCTCAACGAAAAGATTGGAACCGCTGCTCCTTATGATCAAGTGATTAATTGACAATAACAAGTTTTAATATGATTAATACAATGATGAATGAGTTATGATTATGAATGATCAACAACAAAAGGTATGAATATCCTTTTAACCGAGTAAGAATTAACTTACAAAATACCGATGAAGAATGTCCTTCCACGAACAAATGTCCTAAATGAAGTGTCGGTCGCACGAACAACCTTAATTCAATACAATTACCGACAATCCGATCAATATACGAATCAAACACGAATATAACGAACTCAAAACGTCGATACGATAAAACTAAGTCCATTGAGGCATTAAATCAAACACGTTGTATCCAAACTCCGATTGTTTACAATCAAACCTCGATATATCAATATCAAAGTCCCCAAGAAGTGTTTCAAACCAACAAAACATCTCCCATACGATCAATAATCCGTTATGAATATCCAAAAATGTGATTATAACAACAATTAGTCGAAAATCTCCAATTCCAACTCGATATTCAAGGTGTTCTTGAATAATCCCTCAATAATCCAATGAATCCTTATACAAACTCATAATCATATACATATCCCTTCATATAACATGATTATAACGTCAAAACATCATATCTCAACACAAAATTGAAGTCCAAAGTGTTGAAGAAATTACCTCTTGAATATCCAACCAATTCGATCCAAGAACACGAGTTTAATCGAGTATCCAAGCTTCCCGAAAGATTGAAGGTGATGAAAAATATACTCTCAAATGATAATTGATGAAGAAATCTCTCCCTCAAGTATTTCTCTCTCGGTTGCGAGTGAAGAAGATGGAAAAATGGGAGAAATGAGCTCAAAATGCTCAAAAAAGAATTTATAGGGTTGACTCGGCCAACAAAGCTCGACCGTGCCCGCTGACACGGTCGTGGCGCGCAGCCGGCAGCGAGGACTCGACCGTGTCTGCCCTTGACACGGTCGAGGCGCGAAGGGGCCTACCGACAGCGGTGACCCATCCGCGGCGCTCGACAATGACTCGGCCGTGTCCCGAACACGGTCGGGCCTGCAAGCGATCGCTACGAGCTAATCCGGAAGAGCTCGACTCGGCCGTGCGAGCGACACGGTCGGGTCTGAGGCGACGCTCGGCACTATCCGGACGAAATGCAGCACGGGCCGTGTCGGACGACACGCCGAGTTCGTTCGGCGGTGATCGGCCAAATCAAAAATGAGCGGTTGAGCTAAAACGACCATAACTCTCTCGTCCGGACTCCGATTGACTCACCGTTTGAACCATTGGAAAGCTAACTCAATGCTCTATAATATTGCAAAGATTTAGAATTTTTGGAGTTACCAAAAATTAATGGTGATCTAACAAATTCGAACTCATATGAGGAAAGTTGAAACGATGAACAATAACGATACTCAACTCGAAGTTTATACGAACGGTGAACACAGTGAATGAACATGATTGATGAATGATTATAATTGAGTGAAAATACACTGAGTGACAATTACAGGCTGATAATTACTGAATGAAAATGAATGAATTACAACCGGGTATTACAAGTATCTCAGTTCCAGCATACTAGATTTGATCACATAGCCCTCCAGCACCTGACAACCTCCACTGCACCAGCATCTCAGTTCCGACCAAGTGGCAATATCTGCTGCATGCCCGCCTCTTAGTTCCAACACTCTGGCAGCCTCCACTGTAGGATACTTCGAGGGAATTCGCACATGTGACTTGCTCCGATACCAATTGTTGGTCCCTGAGAATGATGAAGACTGTCCTCACTGTACCAACACGAGTCTTTTCTAGCGCGCTTTGTCCTCACTCACGCGCACCTGAGAAACTTCCCAGGGGGTCACCCATCCCATAACTACTCCAGGCCAAGCACGCTTAACTTTGAAGTTTCTATGAGATGGATACCAAAAAAGAAGATGCATCTTGTTGGTATGATTAGTCCAAATCAATTCATTTAACCACTTTCTAGTGCAGATCTCACAGTTCGAATCGCAAGCCACGCCTCCCGTATTTTTAAGCTCATGCAGGCAGGATGCTGGACCAAAGCCCAACAATATAACATACATAATGTAGTTCAAACCAAGTGAACGTTGGAGGAGTCAAAGTCAGAAAAGCATGCAATGGATATATGACGTCAGCAGTGATGTAAGGCTTAACGTACATAACGAAGGAATTGTTAACGTACGTAATCAAAATGATGAAGCTCCCTGAACTGTTTTATGAAGATGCTAACGTACGTAACCAGCCATAGTTAATGTACGTAAAGGAGCCTACGTACGTAATATAGATCAGATAACGTACGTAATGAAAGAACAGGCAGCTAACGGCTAGTTTGTTCATGGAGGCTATTAGGGCTGAGAATCGGGACATCCCGAGGTCCCGGTCCCGAGTCCCGAATGTCCCGGTCCTGAAATGCACCAATTTGGTGGTCCCGGTCCCGATTCCCGAAATGGGATAAATTTAAGTCCCGGTCCCGATCCCGATCCCGAGGATAACTTTTCGAAATGTCCCGAAATATCCCGAAATGTCCCGAATGTCCCAAAATCAGAAAAGGAAAAATAAAATTGATTGAAATTAAAAATTTCAATCGGGACTTCGGATAGTCCCGATCGGGATTTCGGGACTCCCGAGTCCCGAAATTACCAAAATTTAAAGTCCCGGTCCCGAAAAATTCGGGACTTGGGTCCCGTTTCCCGTCGGGACTCGGGATTTCCCGATCCTAAATTCTCAGCCCTATAGGCTATAAATACCATGCTTATGGTATTGATCAAGCACAACAACTTCAAGCATTATATACATTGATCAGAGATTGATATTCATTATATTGTTGTTGTAATATTGAACTTACATTGAGTGATTGAGTGTTATACACAAAATCATACACGAGCGGTAAAAGAAAAGATACAATTGGATTCGGTGTTATTAGGATCAAGGATCCGGCATTGTTAGAATCGCAATCGCTATCTTCGTGAGGTTTATCAAGTACCCATAGAAAGCTAGAGCGGTTGATTCCTTGTCCGATAGAAAAGGAAAACGGTTTAACTTGGACCGACGCAAAGACAAGTACGAGTGGTTTATCACGGACCAATAGAAGACGTGATTGTAACGGTTATATCTCGACCGATAGAAGAGAGGCGTAGAGGTTACTATCTTTAACCTATTGAAAAAGATAAAGAGGGGACGTAGGCTCGTTTATAGCCGAACCTATATAAATCCGTGCGTCATTTAATTTCCGCATTTTATTTTTACGCTTCCGCAACACGGCGTAATATCCGACCCCGTACCCAATAATTGGTATCAGAGAGGTACTCCAATACGCGGCTTAACATCCGAGGATAAAAGATCCAAAAATGGCGTTTCAATTCTCTCGAGTCGAAGGCCTTGCTCTCAACCGACATGGAAGAAAAAGATGTCAATCTTTATTCGTGCCTACGATATAGAGATTTGGAAGATTATTTGTCTCGGCCCAAAAGTTCCTATCAAATCCGACGGTACGCTCAAATCTTTTGAAGAATACGACGATGCCAATTGGAAAAATGACGATCTAAATTGTAAGGCCACCCAACTTTTATTTTGTGCCTTAAATCCTGAAGAGGTCAATCGAATCTCGTCGTGTGAAAGTGCGAAAGAAATATGGAAAATTCTTGAAATCACACACGAAGGGACAACTCAAGTCAAGGAGACAAAGATCAATATGCTTCTCCATGATTACGAGTTATTCATGATGAAGGGTGATGAGTCCATCACCAATATGCTCGACCGATTTTCGGTCATCACCAATGGACTTGCGTCATTCGGAAAACCATTATCTAGTAGTAAAAAAGTCAAGAAAAATTTAAGATCACTACCTAGCGAATGGGACGACACCTTGACCGTGATTATGGAATCTAAAGATCTCAACACGCTCGATTTTAGTGTCCTTGTTGGTTCACTAATCAATTATGAGATCGTGTTAAAATCACGAAGTGTCAAGCCGAAGCCGAAGGAATGATCGTTAGTCATGAACGCTAAGATATCGAGGAAGAAAGAAGAAATCCCGGTGGAGGAAAACGACGAAGAAGCGGCATACAATGCCAAGAATATTAATAAATTCCAAACTTTATTAAACCGGAGGAAGAAGGATATCTCGAGCGAAACGAAGAAATTCGACAACTCTTGTTGACAATGTGGAAAACCAGGCCACTTCGCTAAGCATTGCCGAGCTAAACCCAAGAAAGAGGTTCTCATGGCAACATGGAGCGATGAAGACGAAGACGACGATTTTATGGAACAAAATAATCTCGCTCTCATGGCCCGAAGTTCGTTCAACGACAGCAACGTCGAAAGCCAGGTTAGTACATCCTCCCGTGATGAACTTTTTGATGCATTTGAATTATTACATATGGATTTTCAAAATGCATTATCGGAAATCAAATCCCTTAAGTCTAAAATTAAATCTTTGGAAATTGAAAATTCCAAAATTATCGAAAAGGGAAAATTTGTTGAAATCGATCATTCAAAGTGTATTGAAAATGAAAATATTTTGAAGAATGATCTCGCCAAAATCTAAACCGAGCTTAAATCTTTAACAAAAAAATTCTCGTGCGGAAACGAGAATTTTGAACAAATGCTTGGTGTTCAAAAATTTACTTTGAATAAAGAGGGGTTAGGATTCAAAACTCATTTGAAAAACGAATCCGTTAATTTCAAGATACCCCATTGCGAAAAGTGTTTAAAAACCGGGCATCATATTTCAAGTTGCAAAAGCCCGAGACGGACGATAAAAATTAAGAAAATTTGGGTTCCTAAAGGAACAATCATTTCAAATATCGTCTACATTTCTAAACAAAAACCAACTATAGGTTGGATCCCCAAACATTGATTTTTGGTATTTTACTCAGGGGGAGTAATATTTTTTTAAACGGATAATATTTTCAGGGGGAGTTAATACCCTTGTATTTATTTTTGAATATTTCATTTTTTATTGAATTTTTTTATTGGTACTTTATTGCATTTTTTTTATGAACACAAAAAGGGGGAGAGATAGGAGAATGGAGAAATAAGTCGAAAATGTGATTAACCGTGAAAGGGGGAGAAAAATCGAAGAAAGTCGATAGCATACAAAAAGAATTAGAAAAACGAAGGAGTTAAACAAAAATAAGGAGAAGTCGAAAATGAAGGAAAAGAAAAATGAGGAGACGTCGAAAAGACGATGAAAAATTAAAAATGAGAAAAGAAAAGGAGAAAAGAAAGAAGGGGTTGAAAAATAAATGGGAGAAGAACTAACGAAACGGACAAAGTCGAAAACTTTGGTCTGTACACATATACATATATTTGTATTTTTGCAAGTACATCCCTTTGACGAAGTGTTGTTTTGTAATCATCAAAAAGGGGTAGATTGTTGGAACATTTTGTTCCATACATAAATTAATAATGTTTTGATGATTAAAGTTGCTAAACAAAACAAAACAACGAAGAGGCGAAGCCAAGAATCGAAGAAAACGAAGCTGGAAAATAGTGTTCTGCACAAGCCTAACGTACGTAACTCAGCATGATTAACGTACGTAAATGAAGCAGCCTTACGTATGCAATGGAAGTAATATAACGTACGTAATGTAGTTCAAACCAAGTGAACGTTGGAGGAGTCAAAGACAAAAAAGCATGCAACGGATATATGACGTCAGCAGTGATGTAAGGCTTAACGTACGTAACGAAGAAATTGTTAACGTACGTAATCAAAATGATGAAGCTCCCTGAACTATTTTATGAAGATGCTAACGTACGTAACCAGCCATAGTTAACGTACGTAAAGGAGCCTGCGTACGTAATATAGATCAGATAGCGTACGTAATGAAAGAACAGGCAGCAATAGCTAGTTTGTTCATGGAGGCTATAAATACCATGCTTATGGTATTGATCAAGCACAACAACTTCAAGCATTATATACATTGATCAGAGATTGATATTCATTATATTGTTGTTGTAATATTGAGCTTACATTGAGTGATTGAGTGTTATACACAAAATCATACACGAGCGGTAAAAGAAAAGATACGATTGGATTCGGTGTTATTAGGATCAAGGATCCGGCATTGTTAGAATCGCAATCGCTATCTTCGTGAGGTTTATCTAGTACCCATAGAAAGCTAGAGCGGTTGATTCCTTGTCCGATAGAAAAGGAAAACGGTTTAACTTGGACCGACACAAAGACAAGTACGAGTGGTTTATCACGGACCAATAGAAGACGTGATTGTAATGTTTATACCTCGACCAATAGAAGAGAGGCGTAGAGGTTGCTATCTTTAACCTATTGAAAAAGATAAAGAGAGGACGTAGGCTCGTTTATAGCCGAACCTCTATAAATCCGTGCATCATTTCTGCATTTTATTTTTACGCTTCCGCAACACGACGCAATATCCGACCCCGTACCCAACACTCGCCTGCCCCACCCTAAAGGACTATCAGAGTAAAGCTCTTGCTTATGATATGTCCTTGATGGCCAGTGAGGCGGATCGAGAAAGTAAGAAACAGAAGTCTGTCGGTAACTTTTCGAGTCACAAGGGCGGAGTTCAGCAGAAGCCTCAGTTTGCTAACATTCCTGCAGGCAGTTCGGCTCGTTTTTCTAGAGGCTTCCGAGGTGCTACCAGTGCCCCCACTCGAGAGATCAGATGTTATAACTGTGGCCAGCTGGGAAATAGGAACTGGGAGTGTCCTCGTCCGCAGTTGTCTTGTCATACTTGTGGCCAACCGGGCCACAAGGCTTCCTTTTGTGATCGTGTGGGAAGACTCTCGGTGCCCAGGCTTCTTTTCCAGTGCCTAGGGAACCGAGTGTGAACCAAGGGTCATTTGCTTCTCAGTCTCTGCAGAGTGTCGGCTGAGGGAGAGGTCGGGGTCAGCCCACTAGAGGGGAAGCTTCCAATGTCGGCTCCGCTAATCTGCGTGTGTATGAGATGAGGAGGGACGATGATCTGGCGACTACCATGGCCACAGGTACCGTTCATATTCATTCTCATCCTGTCAGTGTGCTTTTTGATTATGGCGCCACATATTCGTTCATTTCTTTGGAATGTGTGCATCGTTTGGGTCTTGACTATTTGTCGCCTTGTGAGCCTTTCATCGTTAAACTCCCTAGCGGTGATAGGATTGTTGGTGATCGAGAGATCCGAGACTGTTCTGTGATTATTTGTGCGAGGGCTTGGCTCTCTAATCTTATCGTTGTGACTATTGAAGGTGAGGATTTGATTCTCGGGAATGATTGGCTCGAGCGGCATGGTGCGATCATGAATACTGCACGAGAATCATCACTATGTTAGCCAAGGACGGCACCGAGCACTCTGTCGCGGGGCGAAAGAGGGGAAACCAGAAGTTCGTAATTAACGCCTTGGGGACGATGAGACTCCTGCGGAAGGGGTGTAATGGTTATTGGTGCTACACCTTGAAGGCAGAGGATGGTGGGGTCAAGTTGTCATTGATTCCAGTCGTTAGTGAGTTCCCAGATGTCTTTCCTGACAAATTGTCGGGGTTACCACCGGACCGTGAGGTTGAGTTCGCTATCGAGTTAGAGCCGGGTGCGGCTCCGATTTCTAAGGCGCCGTATCGCATGGCACCTTCAGAGATAGCCGAGTTGAAGAAGCAGTTGAGTGAGCTTCTTGAGTCGGGGTATATTTGACCGAGCGCTTTGCATTGGGGCGCACCGGTCTTGTTTGTGCAGAAGAAGGATGGTTCGCTGCATTTATGTATCGACTATCGCGAGCTAAACAAAGTAATCATCAAGAAAAAGTATCACTTGCCGAGGATTGATGACTTGTTTGATCAGTTGCAGGGAGTTGCGATATTCTCGAAGATCGACCTGAGATCGGGGTACTATCAGCTTTGGGTGAAGGAGTCTAATGTCCCGGAAACAGCTTTTCGGACGAGATACGGACATTATAACTTTGTGGTTATGCCTTTTGGGCTAACTAACGCGCCGCCAGTGTTCATGCAGTTGATGAACAAGGTTTTCATCGAGTATTTGGACAAGTGTGTCGTCGTCTTCATTGACGATATCCTTATCTATTTGAAGAATGAGGAGGAGCATGCACATCATCTGCGTGTGATATTAGACATTTTGAGGACCAAGCGACTCTATGCGAAGTTCTCGAAATGTGAGTTCTGGCTGAAGGAAATGATATTTCTGGGTCACGTGATTTCAGCCGGGGGGGTCCGTGTGGATCCACAGAAGATTGGGGCAGTGCTGGATTGGGCACCGCCTAAGAATGTGGAGGAGGTCCGTAGTTTCTTGGGTTTGGCTGGCTACTATCGTAGGTTCGTCGAGGGGTTCTCGAAACTGGCTCGGCCACTTACACAATTGCTCCAGAAATCTGAGAAATTAATCTGGAATGGCTAAAGGCAGTCGAGTTTTGAGGAGTTGGAGAGGCATTTGACTTCAGCCCCGATTTTGGCATTGCCGTGTGGCAACGAGGGTTTTACCGTTTATAGCGATGCTTCGGGTCAGGGTCTTGGGTGCGTGTTGATGCAGCATAACAATACTATCGCGTATGCGTCGATACATTTGAGGCCATATGAGCTCAACTACCCTACTCATGATTTGGAGTTAGCGACAATTGTTTTTGCGCTCAAAATTTGGCGTCACTATCTTTTTGGCTCTGCGTGTCAGATTTTTACCGATGATAAAAGTCTAAAGTACATATTTACTCAGCGGGAGTTGAATATGAGGCAGAGGAGGTGGTTGGAGTTGATTAAGGATTATGATCTCGAAATTCTTTATCATCCGGGCAAGGCGAACGCCGTGGCAGACGCCTTGAGTCGGAGACCGATTGCATTGCGAATGCTTGAGATACTTACGTCTAAACCTGGGATTCAGTGGGATTTGATCGAGTTGAGTGTTGAAACTATCGGGCAACTTTGCGCTTTAGAGATTTTGTCGCTGCTGATCGATGAAATTAAACTGAAGCAATTGGAGGATCCGATGATTACTCAAATCCGAGAAAATGTTCTTAAGGGGAAGTCTCCTGGGTTTTTGATTCACGAGGATGGTGTGTTGAGATTCCAGAATCGGCTTTGTCTACCGAACGACTTGGAATTGTGGTAGAGTATTTTGCGTGAGGCCCATGCTACGCCTTACTCAGTTCATCCTGGTTCGAGTAAGATGTACAAGGACCTAAGGAGGAACTTTTGGTGGAATGACATGAAGGAGGAGGTCGCACGGTTTGTAGCGAGATGTTTGACTTGTCAGCAGGTCAAAATCGAGCATCAGCGGCCGGCAGGGTTATTGTAGTCGCTTCGCGTTCTAGAATGGAAATGGAAGATATTTCGATGGACTTTGTCACAAGCTTGCCGATATCAAAGTCTGGTATGAATATGGTTTGGGTGATTGTGGATCGTCTGACCAAGTCGGCACATTTTTTGGGCATCAAGGATACATGGGGTCCGAAAAAGTTGGCTCGTGTATTTGTTGCGCAGATTGTGAGGCTTCACGGTACTCCGAAGTCTATCGTTTCGGATCGTGATGCTGTTTTGTATCGCACTTTTGGTAGGCGGTACATAAGGCGTTGGGTACTCGTCTGCGTCTGAGTACTTCTTTTCATCCTCAGTCGGATGGGCATCGGAACGCACTATCCAGACATTTGAGGATATGTTGCGTGCTTGTGCTGTCAATTGGAGTAGTGACTGGGAGGAGCATTTGCCGTTGACCGAGTTCACATACAATAATAGTTGGCACGCGTCGATCAGGATGGTACCATATGAGGCGCTTTATTTGCTGTAATGAGGCGTCTGATTTGTTCGGGACCGAACTGGATATCGCTTTGGAGATGAGGCGGAAGGTGGAATTGATTTGGGAGAGGATGTTGACTGCTCAGAGCCGAAATAAATCCTATGCTGAAGTTCATCGTCAACCTTAGGAATTTGAGGTGGGAGACCATGTTTTGCTAAAGGTGTCGTCGACGAAAGGAGTTTCCCGCTTCAGGAAGAAGAGAAAGTTGAGTCTGAGATTTATTGGGCCCTTTGAGATTCTCGAAAGGGCCGGTGAGTTCGCCTGCTGTTTGGCATTGCCTACGGATTTGAGCCACGTCCATAGCGTTTTCCATGTTTCCCAGCTGAGGAAATATATTTCGGATCCTAGTCACGTCATCGACTATGGTGAGATCGATCTCGCTGAGGATTTTACCATCGAGGAGCGTCCCTTGAAGATTTTGGAGCACCGTGAGAAGTGACTGAGGCATAAGACCATTCCACAAGGTGCAGTGGTCGAGACATGGTGTCGAGGAGGCAACTTGGGAAACCGAGGATAGCATGCGTGCTAGGTACCCCGAGTTGTTTGTTTCTTATGTTTCGGGACGAAACTTATTTTTAGAGGGGAGGAATGTAATATCCGTATTTTTTTCCTTTTTCCGGTATTTTTCGTTTTGGTGTATTTTTCATTTTTAGTGACTCTCTTGTAACCGTATTGATATTTCGAGAACATTTAATACTTAACTTTTCATTATCCGAGCATGTTTCAGACCTATTTTACTCGATTTCGCATTTAATGTCATTTCCATCATTGTTTGGTTCGATTCTGGTAATCATTGTTCAGAACCGCCGTTTCGGGGTTGCCGTTAATCCATCTTATGTTATTATGTGTGTTGTGAGCTTTTGTTTGATGTTTCGACCGTGTATCGTGTGTTTAAGATGTTTTGGGCCATTTCGTAATTTCTCAAAGTTATGGGTAATTACTATCATTGTCGTTTTCGAACTCTCGGGTAGTCGGAATCACGTTTTATTTTAGCGTTTTAGTTTTTGCCTCGAACTCATTGTGAATGTATCCGTCGGTACACCTTTATACCCTCCAATCGATCTTCGTCGAAACATCGTGCATATCTGGCCTGCTGCCAGAGGCACATTACGGCCGTAAGCGAAGGCTGTTACAGCCATAATGCTCAACAGCTACGGCCGTAAGTTCTTCCTAGTATGGCCGTAACCTGACTTCGTTTTTCTGCATTTGATCCAGTGGGCATTTACGGGCGTAATATTCGTCAGATACGGCCGTAAGAGATGTTACGGTCGTAACCATATAGTTATACGGCCGTAAGTGAGCTTCGTTGTTTTGTCCAGATCCTTCCTCATGGCCAGTTACTGCCGTAAGTCAGGCACGTTACAGCCGTAATGTTCTTATGTTACGGCCATATGTGAGTGATGTTACGGCCATAACACCTGCAGTATATAAACTGCCAGCGACCAACTTTTCCTCATTTTTCACTCTTCTTTTTTCTCTTCGCGACGGTAGCGACCTTGAGGCCAATGGTTCGTCCGATTTTCACTCAAACTTCATTGGATAAGTATATTCAAGCATCATAACATAAACCTATCACTAATCATCCATTGTTCATCTTCGAATCAAGGTAAAATCTCTTAGAACCCTACTTTTGGGAAATTGGGGATTTTCGATTTATTGTCCGTTTCGTTCCGTGTTGTTGATTAATCCATGACGTATGTGATTAATCTTAGTGGTAGTCATGTTTTCCCTACGAGTTCATGGTAAATTTCGTGGTTGTGGAATCGAGAGGGTTCGGTTGCGATCCGCCCTCGTTGTTGTTTTTGTAAGAATTTGCATGAATCGTAGGTGGGTTTCCGGGTGTATTACATTTCCGTACTCGTTTAAAAAATGGTTGTGATTATGTTCTTCGAGTCGTTAGGTTTGGGTTTGTCGGTTCATAGCAATCGTGGTTGATTTTCCTTTCCGTCCGTGTCGTCGACAATTACTCAAGGCAAGTATTCTTGTGAAACCTTTATGCTTAACATGACATGGTGATGTATGATAATTGTGTGCTTTGCTTACTCCGGGAGGGTCCGATGGGACCTCGGAGGAATCCAGTGGTTTAGCCTCGTATTCACGTGCTTGTTGGCTAGCTAGTCCGGGAGGGTCCATAGAGGCCTCGGATGGGACCAGTGTTTTAGCCCCGGTCTTAGGCGATGCATGCGTGTGATTTTGATTTTTGACTATGGCTAGTCCGGGAGGGTCCATAGAGGCCTCAGATGGGACCAGTGGTTTACCCCCAGTCCTAGGCAAATTGATTATTGACTGTTTGTTTCCGGGAAAAGACATGTCTGGTTTTGGTTTTTGAAATGACTTGATGCATGTACTATGAAATGTGTAAGCGAATGGTTTGCCGTGATTACTTTTACTAGTGTAATTGCTAACCCCTTTGGGGACCCATCTTGGGGAAATTCTTGTTATGAATTTTAGGTTATGTTCAGCCGGACGAGCGGGTACTGGGACAGTACGAGGATGCTGGCCAGGGTTGTTGACGTGTGCAAATGACTTATTTCCGTTGTCCATTTTGATATGGTTGTTTTTACGAACTTGTGCACTTATAGACAGTACTCGCGAGTACTTAGATATTTTTACTTGGATTATGGTTTGTATTATTAAATGTTATCTATGATTGTCAGTGATGTCTGTTTTGTTGGTTATACCAGGCGTTTTATTTAATTTTTCGTGTTGGTGATGTGTG
>JAWKAU010001106.1:0-16000 GCA_033398695.1 Orobanche coerulescens
CACAGGTATTACGCATAAAGGAGGAGACTTACATCCACAGGTCGCACAGAGGTGACGGTCGTCCACGATACTAATCTCGTCCGACAACATATCCGACACGTTGTGACTACGCACAACTCAACTTGTCACCTGACGACTCGAACGACAAGACAACACATTACTCAACAAACCACGACTCGACTCGATCCGACAGCCTAGGTTTCCGCAACCTAAGCTCTGATACCATAAATGTAACACCCCCAAAACCATATGGGAATATTACACGCCGTAGACCCTTTCCACAAGGATCTACCAGGCTAAACATCCATAAACAACCAAATGCTTGCGCAGCCAGGGTCAAACAATAAAATGATACAGATCGATATGGTCACTTACACGTGAATACACATACCGATGAGGTCACACAAACCAATCGATAAAACTGACTTAAATAACATTACCCACACAGGGGTCGAAATACAATACAGCGGAAGACTGAAATCAACTCTGATAACACAACAAAAATTAAAACAACTCTCGACTCATGATTAGTATCGCAGCTCGTCATCCTCTTGTGCCAATCCTGTGACTGCTCCCCTGAATCTGCATGTACACGGGCCAAGCAGACATCCACCCCCCGATTACTCGGGGGTTAGTAAAACTCCATTGTTTTACTAGTGCAAGTATCAAATCATACGAAATGTAACAAGCAAATAATAATCGTGAATCCAATATAATAATCAAGTATCAAAATATTCCCGGGAGGTTTTCACAAGGGAAGATAAGCTATGAAGCATTCGAAAATAAGATTATCATCTCGGGAATTTTTAGATTTTCAAAACCTTTAAGACCTCAAGTCCTCATTCACAAAACCTTTCGAAAAACTTTAGGGCTTTAACCCGATTCTCGTTTCAAAGCACACTAGATAATATATCATTATGAGTCCGAGACCCATATTTAAAATGTTACCCAAATAATCATTGCTACACGATCATTGTTCGTGTAATACCCGGTTGTAACTCAGTAATTATCATTCAGTAATTATCACTCAGTAATTATCATTCAGTAATGATCACTCAGTAATTATCATTCAGTAATTGATGCTCAGTAATCTCATTCATCATTGATCATTTGTCACTCATATTCAGTCATGGTATTTATCATTCAGAGTAATTGTATCGTGTATCAATCGTCATTCATCACTAATCTGATTGGAGTTTCGTGCCGTGTTTATCATCATTGTCATTTTCGTTGCAAGTTGTGCTTGAGGAGTAGCGCACGCTACATACTCCTTTTAGCGTACGCTAATTGGGTATAAGTAGCGCACGCTACTGCTCAGCTTTAGCGCACGCTAAGGCTATCTTGGCTGCGATCCGTAAGGTCTTGGGTGCGGTGAGAATAATTGTAGCGAACGCTACAAGTGGTAAGTAGCGCGCGCTAACGGTTTGTAGTATCGCACGCTATATGTGTGGAGTAGAGCGCGCTAGGGCGGATCGAGTTGAGTCCGGTGGCTCTTGGATCGCCGGATTAATTCATAGCGCACGCTATGAGTTATGTTTAGCGTACGCAATCAATATTATAGCGCACGCTAATCGGTTGTTTTAGCGCACGCTATCGAGGTTAGATCAGAGGGCAGACGGTTTTCTGGACTCCAGTACTGGGCGTCGAATATTTCGCTAACGCACGCTAACAATGGATATTAGCGTACGCTAGTAGTATGGCCGTAGCGCACGCTACAAATAGGTACGTAGCGCGCGCTACCGTGTTCGGACGAAGTCTTGGACTACCCAAATTACACGTTAGCGCACGCTATGCACAAGGGCTAGCGCACGCTAACCTGGACTGAGTAGAAATTGGACAGTTTAGTCAGAGTTCGTCATTTTTCATCTCATAGCGTTCCTCCGGTAGTTTTGGGCGATTTCGAGCGATTCGGAGAGGATTCTTCGAGGTGTAATCATCAATCATCATCTTCAAGCTCATATTTCGGATTGATCATCATTTCATCATCTTCATCACATCGAATCAAAGGTATTAATCTCTTGGATCTAGAATTTCGGATTTTTGGGGTTTTCCTTCCGATTTCTTCGTGTAAGCTTGGATTATCATTGGAATATGTTAGTTATGGATTATCTAACTTGTATAAACATATTCCTACGGATTTAATGGTTATTTTCGGAATTATTTCAAGAACCCTTGGGGTTGACTTCGGTTAATTGGGGATTTTCCGATTGATGTTGTTGTAATCATGAGTTATGGATTCCTAATGGATTATTGATATCCTTGAAAGCGTTTTGATGGTTTGAAATACTCATCTTGGAGTTGGTTTCGATTCATTCGAGCTTGGATATCGTTGTGTCGATGTTTGAGTCGATTATGATCGTTTTTGATTTGCGTAATGATCGGATTATTGGTAATTGTGTTATTCAAGGTTGTTCGAGCGACCGATATTTCATTTAGGACGTTGTTCGTGGACGGACATTCATCATCGGTATTGTGTAAGTTAATTCTTACTCGGTTAAAAGGATATTCATTCCTTTTGTCGTTGTTCATTCATAATCATAACTTATTCATCATTGTATTAATCGTATCAAAACTCGTCATTGTCAATTAATCACCTCAGTCATAAGGAGCAGCGGTTCCGATCATTTCATTGAGCTATCATTCATTTCACCATCATTCAATCTTGGTGAGTCATTATTCATTTTCATTGTCACTTTTGTCATATTGTGGCATTAGGGTCATCTTGGCGTGCCGGTTGGTATGTGTAGGATATTCATGTAGGGAACATTATAGTCGTGTGTTGGTTGGTGGCCACAAATTGGACTGTGCACACGAGTCGATTGAAAGTGAGACTGATTAGGTAAAAAACCACGCGTGTTTGATAGTTGGTGGCATGTGCACGGACACATTTCCAAACCGGAAGTATTGTGGCGCCATTCCTTTGAGTCAGATTGATTAGTCGATTCATATAGCATGTTTGATTGCGTATGTTTCGACAAGAATAATTCATAATTTCGGATATATCATGATTGTGTATTTTCAACCCTTGAGGATTGTTGTTACGTATGGCCCGGCCGTTGGGGATATTGTTTTCAGTCATGGCAAGGCTAAAGCACGGGGAGAGCACGGTGGCGAGGAGTCCTGATGATACTAGTAGGGGCCCGATGCATTGATCATTTATTCGATCATTTATGTTTCCTTTATTTATTCCGCTGCAGACATTCCGTTTGAATGCTCATTTCATTCAGTGTTGTGTATTTTATCGTCACATAAAATACACATGTATTCTATTTCATCCTGGGTGTGTTGTATAAAACTCCTCGTCGGAGTAATTGATGTTGTAATGTGGTTCGGTACTACATTTACCTGTGTAATTCATTCATTTTCATTCGCCTGGTGGGTCCCAGTCGGGGGTCCACGGCACTGTAATATCCGCCTAGTTTGGGGTGTTACAGAGTTGGTATCGGAGCGTGGTTTTGAATACTACCCTCCAAGTCATGTCTCATTTGAAATCATCGTCATTGGACTAGTATCATTGGACTTTCGCGTCACGTGTGACCTGTGCAAATGCCGAGCCAATCAGACCAAGAACTGTAAGATTTCTGATGCCATGGTATAATTTCTGGCAATAATCATTCATTCATAATTCGTCAGTTAACAATCCTCATTCATCAATTTCAATTGTGATCAAGTCGATAATGTTAACTCATTAATCACTCAATTCATTTCATTACTCAGTTGTTGATCTTGAAGATCATATCATCGACCTTGTTAAATTGTTCAAGATAATCATTTGAGAACTTCATCGTATAATCATGTCACGTCAATCAATCATTCATGTAATCGTTGTATTTGAGCGCGTATGCTCATTTTCATCATTTCATAATATAATCATAATGTGATACTCATGCGAGATATATAATCATCATATGACTTTCCACTTGATATGGAAAGGGTGGCAGAGGACGTGGAGGACGAGGCCGTGGAGCGGGCGAATCCCGAGAACTCGTGCGAATACCGTGCAAATGCCAGAATAATGCTAACTCATCGAGCGGCGCTGCCACTCACTCACAGGACGCGATCATTCATCGTCGGAGTCGTGCAGGACACGGCTCGGTCGAGGGTGTTCGGTCGACCCACTCGCATTTATGCAGTGGCATGATGGCCCAAATGACCCGATGGCTCGATTGATGGAGACGATGCATAACTCCGTCAATCAAAATCAGCAGGATCCTCCGCCGCCTCCTCAGAGGCAAGAGAGGGGTGTAAGCATTATCATTGGCGATATCTCTCTCCAGCGACCACCTACTTTTGAGTGCTCATCTGTGCCGGCGGATATTGTTCATTGGCTTGAGAATTTTGAGAAGTTATTTGCTATGGTGGATTGTCCCGAAGGGCATAAAGTTTCAGTTGCGGCTTACTATCTCGGTAAGAGCGCTCATTCATGGTGGTTATCGTTGAAGCCCACAGACGGAACATGTACTTGGGATCAGTTCAAGACTCTCATGATGGAGAGGTACTATCCGGCCCCACTCAGGAGGCCAAGTTGTCGAATTACTCACTCCCGACCTTTCGGCGGATGATGACGTTCTCGCCATCGCCGAAAAATTTCAGGAACTTCTTCCGTTCGCCTCATCTATCATTCACTCAGAAGCGGACAAGATCAAGTATTTCAGCAAGAGGCTGAAACCCCGTATGAGACTTCAGTTGCTTAATCATAACTGTACCACTCTGGCCGAGTTCATTGAGAAAGCTCTCACTTACGAGCTTACGGCTAAGGAAATTGCTAAGCAGCAACCTTCGTCTGCTAGCAAAAAGTCCAAGAACCGTAATCATCGACGGAGTCGTGCCACTTTCAAGAAACCACATGCGGGCTCTACTTTTTCTGAGCGACCTCCCCCGGCATCTAAACCCGCGGAATCTCAGTCGCGAGCGGACAGTTCGGCCATCACTTGTTTCAACTGTGAGGAACAGGGTCATTTCAGCACCAAGTGTCCGAAGCAGTCTGTCACATGCCACAACTGTGGGATTGCTGGGCATAGGGCCCGTTTTTGCCGTAGGGACTTTAAACCCACTCCGGCGTCATCTCAAGCCCCAGGTCATTCAGGGGTGCAGAATCAGGCCACTCAGTCAGCGTCGTTCAAGACGACAGGAGCTAAAGGCGGACCCAAGAGCTATCAGACGGGAGCGTCCGGTTCGGTGGCCGGCAAGCCCCGAATTTATGAGATGAAGAAGACCGATGATCCTGAGGCCCGAATGATCTCAGGTACACTCGATATTCTATCTCAACCTGTGTGTACCCTTTTTGATACTGGTGCATCTCATTCATTCATTTCCGAGTCATGTTTGAGTAGACTACGTCTAGGTAGTGCTACTAGTTGTGAGCCATATGTCATTGGCCTACCTGATGGTAGACGAATTATCGGTAACCGTGAGATTCAGAATTGTCCGATTCAGTTTCATGGTCGTGTATGGCCAGCGGACCTAATCGTGGTAGATTTGCCGAGGGACGACGTCATCTTGGGTATTGATTGGATGGATCGTCACGACGCCATCATTAGTGTCCGAAAGCGTTTGGTCACTATCATTTCAGACGATGGAGTTGAATGTGTGTTTCAGGGAGGTAATCCCGGCTGTTCCGGTAAAGTCATTAAATTGATGAAAGCAGTAAGGTTACTAAATCAGGGATGTGTCGGTTATTGGTGCTATATGGCCAAAACCGAGAAATCATCAGTAATGTTAACGGATATTCCGGTGGTGAGGGAATATGCCGATGTTTTTCCAGACGAGTTACCTGGTTTGCCTCCACAGAGGGATGTGGAATTCACGATTGAGTTGGAGCCTGGTACGTCCCCGATATCGAAGGCACCGTACCGGATGGCCCCGACCGAAATGCAAGAACTAAAGAACCAACTTGAGGAGTTGTTCGAGAAAGGTTATATCCGACCGAGTGCGTCCCCGTGGGGAGCACCAGTGTTGTTTGTCAAGAAGAAGGATGGTTCATTCCGCTTATGTATTGATTATCGGGAGTTGAACAGGGTGACGATCAAGAATAAGTATCCCTTACCCCGTATTGACGATCTCTTAAATCAACTTCAGGGAGCTTCAGTATTTTCCAAGATCGACTTAAGATCTGGATATCATCAGTTGCGGATTCGAGAGTCGGATATCGCGAGGACGGCGTTTCGAACACGCTATGGTCATTATGAGTTTGTGGTTATGCCGTTCTGTTTGACTAATGCACCTGCGGTATTCATGGAGTTAATGAATCGGGTCTTCATCGACTTTTTGGATCGTTTTGTTGTTGTCTTAATTGATGACATTTTGATTTATTCTCGTGAACTGGATGAACAAGAGTCTCACCTTCATCTAGTTCTCGACGTGTTGAGGCGAGAACAACTTTATGGGAAGTTTTCCAAATGTGAGTTTTGGATGTCCGAAGTGACGTTTCTCGGACACGTAATTTCATCAGACGGAGTTCGCGTCGATCCTCAGAAGACGGAGGCTATTCGAGATTGGCTACCTCCGAAGAATGTTAAGGAAATCCGAAGTTTCCTCGGATTAGCGGGTTATTATCGGCGATTTGTAGAGGGATTTTCTCGAATCGCTCAACCCTTAACGAACCTTTTGCGGAAGGATAAGAAATACACGTGGTCCGACGCGTGTCAACGGAGTTTTGAGGAACTCAAGAGCCGGTTAATGTCAGCACCTATACTTTCCTTGCCGCAGGGACGGAAGGATTTGTGGTCTATAGTGATGCGTCGGACGGGGTCTCGGATGTGTACTCATGCGTAACGGGAAGGTTATTGCCTATGCTTCACGGCAATTGAGACCTTACGAGATTAATTATCCGACCCACGACACGGAGCTAGCACCGTGGTGTTCGCTTTGAAAATTTGGCGTCATTATCTTTATGGCGTTACATCAGATATTCACCGATCATAAGAGCTTAAAGTATATATTTACTCGAAGGAGTTAAATATGCGTCGAGACGGTGGTTGGAGTTAATCAAGGATTATGATATCGAGATCCTCTACCACCCGGCAAGGCGAATGTTGTCGCCGACGCCTTGAGTCGTAAGTCCGTTCGAGCAGATGCTTGCCCGTTTAACAATGCGAAGGAGCTTCAAGAGAATTCCTTAGACCCGAGATCGAGGTCCGGCCGTGAGTTCGGGCGGCTTTGTATGTTAGAGATTTCATCGTCACTCGAGGAGGAAATCCGAGAGAATCGAGTTCGGACCCATCATTGTTGCGCATCCGAGAGGATGTGGCTCAGGGAAATCCTGGATTTGTGGTCCACGAGGATGGACTTTTGAGGTTTAAGAATCGGTTGTGCGTGCGTGATCGGCGAGTTGAAAAACTCTATTTTGAGAGAAGCTCATGCTACCCCTTATTGTTCATCCGGTCTAGCAAGATGTACAAGGACTTGAAACAAAATTACTTGGTGGAGTAATATGAAGCGAGAAGTCGCAGAATTTGTTTCGAGATGCTTAACTGTCAACAAGTTAAGATTGAACATCGGCCGGCGGGTATCTTTGAAACCTCTTCCTATTCCCGAGTGGAAGTGGGAAGACATTTCTATGGATTTCATCACGAGTTTGCCGACGATTCGTCGTGGCATGAACACAATCAGAGTGATCCTGGACCGATTAACCAAAACAGCTCATTACCTTGAGATCAAGTATACGTCGGATCACGAGAGACTTGCTCAACTGGTCATCAAAGAGATAGTCGACTCCACGGTACTCCTAAAAGTATCGTTCCGATCGTGACGGACGGTTTGTGTCGCACTTTGGAAATCACCATCGTGCTATGGGAACTCGCCTTAACCTCGCATCGCTTTTCATCCTCGGTCGACGGACAATCGAGAGGACCATTCGGACATTAGAGGACATGTTGAGGGCATGCGTCCTCGATTGGAAAGACGATTGGGAAGCCCAACTACCATTGATCGAGTTCACGTATAATAATAGTTGGCATGCTTCGATCAAGATGGCACCTTACGAGGCCTTGTATGGTCGTCGTTGTCGATCTCCGTTGTGTTGGGACGACTTATCGAATCAATCGGCACCGAGCCCGATATGCTTATAGCCGCCGTGAGAAGGTAGCTTTGATCAAGTCGCTTGTTGACCGCCGAGTCGAGAAATCATATGCGTATAACCGCGCCGACCATTAGAGTTCGAGGTGGTGACCACGTGTTGGTCAAGGTATCCCCGAGTCGTGGTATCTTCCGTTTTGGGAAGAGAGGGAAGTTGAGTCCGAGATTCATTGGACCGTTTGAGATTTTGGATCGAGTAGGCGAGTTAGCTTATCGATTGGCTTTACCTCCGGCGTTGAGCCGAATTCATAATGTGTTTCATGTCTCTCACCAAGGAAGTATGTTGCCGACCCGAGTCACATACTTCGCCTGACGAAATCGAGATCGCCGACGATCATTCATATGAGGAGCGTCTATACGAGTTTTAGAGCGGCGAATCAAACAGGTTGAGGAATAAGACGATTCCTTTGGTTAAAATTCGTGGTCTAGACACGGAGTCGAAGAGGCTACTTGGGAAACCGAGGATAGTATGCGGGAGAGTTATCCCGAGTTGTTTGACCCTTAGTTTCGGGGACGAAACTCTTTTAAGGGGGGGTGTATGTAATACCCGGTTGTAACTCAGTAATTATCATTCAAGAATTATCACTCAAGAATTATCATTCAAGAATTATCACTCAAGAATTATCATTCAAGAATTGATGCTCGATAATCTCATTCATCATTGATCATTTGTCACTCATATTCACCATGGTATTTATCATTCGAGTAATTGTATCGTGTATCAATCGTCATTCATCACTAATCCGATTGGAGTTTCGTGCCGTGTTTATCATCATTGTCATTTTCGTTGCAAGTTGTGCTTGAGGAGTAGCGCACGCTACATACTCCTTTTAGCGTACGCTAATTGGGTATAAGTAGCGCACGCCATGCTCGGCTTTAGCGCACGCTAAGGCTATCTTGGCTGCACCAGAAGGTACCGGACCGCAGTGAGAATAATTGTAGCGCACGCTACGAGTGGTAAGTAGCGCGCGCTAACGGGTTGTAGTAGCGCACGCTATATGTGTGGAGTAGCGCGCGCTAGGGACGGATCAGGTTGAGTCCAGTGGCTACTGGACTGCACCGGATTAATTCATAGCGCACGCTATGAGTTATGTTTAGCGTACGCAATCAATATTATAGCGCACGCTAATCGGTTGTTTTAGCGCACGCTATCGAGGTTAGATCAGAGGGCAGACGGTTTTCTGGACTCCAGTACTGGGCGTCGAATATTTTGCTAGCGCACGCTAACAATGGATATTAGCGCACGCTAGTAGTATGGCCGTAGCGCACGCTACAAATAGGTACGTAGCGCGCGCTACCGTGTTCGGACAGGGGGTACTGGACTACCCAAATTACACGTTAGCGCACGCTATGCACAAGGGCTAGCGCACGCTAACCTGGACTGAGTATAAATTGGACAGTTTAGTCAGAGTTCGTCATTTTTCATCTCATAGCGTTCCTCCGGTAGTTTTGGGCGATTTCGAGCGATTCGGAGAGGATTCTTCGAGGTGTAATCATCAATCATCATCTTCAAGCTCATATTTCGGATTGATCATCATTTCATCATCTTCATCACATCGAATCAAAGGTATTAATCTCTTGGATCTAGAATTTCGGATTTTTGGGGTTTTCCTTCCGATTTCTTCGTGTAAGCTTGGATTATCATTGGAATATGTTAGTTATGGATTATCTAACTTGTATAAACATATTCCTACGGATTTAATGGTTATTTTCGGAATTATTTCAAGAACCCTTGGGGTTGACTTCGGTTAATTGGGGATTTTCCGATTGATGTTGTTGTAATCATGAGTTATGGATTCTTAATGGATTATTGATATCCTTGAAAGCGTTTTGATGGTTTGAAATACTCATCTTGGAGTTGGTTTCGATTCATTCGAGCTCGGATATCGTTGTGTCGATGTTTGAGTCGATTATGATCGTTTTTGATTTGCGTAATGATCGGATTATTGGTAATTGTGTTATTCAAGGTTGTTCGAGCGACCGATATTTCATTTAGGACGTTGTTCGTGGACGGACATTCATCATCGGTATTATGTAAGTTAATTCTTACTCGGTTAAAAGGATATTCATTCCTTTTGTCGTTGTTCATTCATAATCATAACTTATTCATCATTGTATTAATCGTATCAAAACTCGTCATTGTCAATTAATCACCTCAGTCATAAGGAACGACGGTTCCGATCATTTCATTGAGCTATCATTCATTTCACCATCATTCAATCTTGGTGAGTCATTATTCATTTTCATTGTCACTTTTGTCATATTGTGGCATTCCGGGTCATCCTGGCGTGCCTTTTGTTATTTGTTGGTTTTTCATTTCGTGCACATTATAGTCGTGTGTTGGTTTGTGGCCTCTCATTGGACTGTGCACAAGTTTCGATTGCTCGTGAGACTCGATTAGGTACAAGACCACGCGTGTTTGATCGTTGGTGGCTTGTGCGGACACATTTCCATCCGGACGTAGTGTGGCGCCATTCCTTTGAGCCGATCGATTAGTCGATTCATATAGCATGTTTGATTGCGTATGTTTCGACAAGAATAATTCATAATTTCGGATATATCATGATTGTGTATTTTCAACCCTTGAGGATTGTTGTTCAGAATCGACCGTTGGGGATATTGTTTTTCGTGTCATGGCAAGGCTAAAGCACGGGAGAGCACGGTGACGGCGAGGAGTCCCAGTGATACTAGTAGGGGGCCCGAATTGCCTATCATTTATTCAGTCATTTATGTTTCCTTTATTTATTCCGCTGCAGACATTCCGTTTGAATGCTCATTTCATTCAGTGTTGTGTATTTTATCGTCACATAAAATACACATGTATTCTATTTCATCCTGGGTGTGTTGTATAAAACTCCTCGTCGGAGTAATTGATGTTGTAATGTGGTTCGGTACTACATTTACCTGTGTAATTCATTCATTTTCATTCGCCTGGTGGGTCCCAGTCGGGGGTCCACGGCACTGTAATATCCGCCTAGTTTGGGGTGTTACAGTTCGTACACATCATGTACCGAACTCCAGAGGCCTCGACGGACCTTACCCGGACCACACACACTGTTCGTACACATCATGTACCGAACTCCGGAGGCCTCAACGGACCCTACCCGGCCACAAATATCGTTCGTACACATCATGTACCGAACTCCAGAGGTCTCGTCAGACCCTACCTGGATCACACATCTTGTTCGTACACATCATGTACCGAACTCCAGAGGCCTCGTCAGACCCTACCTGGATTACACACCTTGTTCGTACACATCATGTACCGAACTCCAGAGGCCTCGTCAGACCCTACCTGGAACACACACACATCGACACGACACAACTCATAATCATCAAATATAAAGCCATTCCACATTACGTACAACAATGAGCACAATTAATCAATCACATTGATCGCCACAAAATCGTACGTCCCACGCACATAACACAATCTCAACACTCGCAACAACTATCGTCAATCAACGACACATAACATGTAATATCCGCAATTTTCAATTTTCGGTAAATTTCTTTTTTCGGACGGAGTCCGTTTTGATGACTCGCTCATGACCGTTTCGTTATTCTGAGAATGATTAATTCTACACTTTTTGACATCCGAGTTCGTTTCGGTGTCGTTTTGTTGAGTTCCGTGCTTTTTAGCGACTTTTCCGCGCTTGAGTTCGATTCTTGCGAATCTCGTTCGAAACTACTGTTTCGAGTTTCCATTAAGTCCGTTTAACTTTGTTAGACGTGTTGTGAACTTCGGTTTGGTTATTCGATCACGTATCGTGATTTCCGGGCGTTTTGGGCCATTTTGTAATTTCTTGAAAGTTACGGGTATCTGTATCTGTAATGGTTGTCTCGACCCGTTTCTTGGTGACGTATGACTAAATATGGTATTACGTTTTCATTTCGAGTCGTTTATGTTGTCCGCGAACTTTTCGTCGTGTTCGTTCCGTGCGTTTTAAATCGGTCGCCGAGCTCGACGGCTATGGATCGCCGACGGCAGTGGATCGGGCCGGACGATTGCAGGCACCGGCCGGACGGGTGCGGCAGATCCGGCGTAGCGCACGCTACGGCCGGAAGGCTGCGCGCGCTAACCGGCAGTGTAGCGCACGCCACCTGCGGGCCTAACGCACGCCATCGCCCGGGCGCTGGGGTTTCGAGGTTCTCGACTCGGCCAGATCGGGCAGTAGCGCACGCTACGCCGAGCGTAGCGCGCGCTAGTCGGGCAGCGTAGCGCCGCTGCCGTCCGGCTAGCGACGTTACTGGCCGGTCGATCCAGAGGGTATCGATGTGCTAGCGCGCGCAGCTTCCGGCCGTAGCGCACGCTAGCGGAGTCGGTCGACAGTTGGTCGGCAGGGTTGGTCGGTGATGCCGGGTCGTGTGGGCCCTGGCCGAGGGTACTCGGCCGATACCGGCCGATAGCGCACGCTAGTCCGGGAAGGCTAGCGCACGCTAGTCTGGCCCAGTATAAATGTGGCTGAGCAGTCACATTTCACTTCATTTTTTCACTTCCTTCCTTCTCCGTCCGCGAGTGGGGATTCATGGGTGACGAAGCCATGTTGTTTAACAACAAATCCATGAAGTCCTTGAGTTCATAACATCAATCAATCGTCCGTTATCATCCTTTGATCCAGCGAATCAAGGTAATCTTCCTTAGAACCCTAATTTCGTGAATTTGGGGATTTTTGCATTTTCGTCCGATTCGTTCCGTGTTGTTGATTAATTCATGATGGGTATGATTAATCTTGGTAGTATTCTTGTGTTTAACATCATTTAATCCATTGTTCTTCGTCGAATCGAAGTATATTTCTTGATTTCCTTCGAATTGACTTTTTGGGGGATTTGTCCCGATCTCGTTTTTCATCCGTTTTCGATGGATCGATTATGGTTAAATGATGTTGTTAAACATATTCTATGGATTGTATATCCATATTTCAACTTGGAATTCGCTTCGGGTTTTGATGGGACGAATCGTGTTCTTGGCCGTTTTGGGGGAAATCCGTGAACTTTCGTCATTCGTTCTTCGAATTCAACGGCTTTGAGTCGTGTTATAGAATTCATTTCATTGTTATTATTTGTCCTTCGTAGTTTATAAACGTGAGTTGGCGTTCGGTGGAGTCGGCGGGTTCGTAGTCGGTTCGGGCCAACCTACTTCGGTCGATTCTCCGCGTTGTTCCTATTCGAGGCAAGTACCTTGCCCATACTTTTCTCGTTTTATGGATATGATGATCGGTGGTCGTCTTGATGTGTTTGTTTGGTTATTTGAAATGAAGTTTCAAAGGATTTCGGTTTGGCCTCGTTAAAGGCTTTCTTTCAAAACGAGTGTGATTTGTGAACGGTGTTTTGAGAATTGATTATGATTTGGTTATTTCGAACGTTGAAGGATTTTATGATGATACTCCTATTGTTTAAGTTATGGAATCGTGTATTCCGTATTTAATCTTGTTATTGTATTTTTGAAGAGTTTGGTAATGGTGTCGAGTTAATGGCCATCTCTAGTGAGTATTCTTAATGAACTTACATTCTTAGCATATTAGTATTGCATGAGTAACGTGTGTGTGTGTATGCTCACTACGGGTTAGACTCGACGGGGTCTCGGTAGGGTTCCACGAAGCTGTGGGACCGCGAGCTTGCTTTTAACCACTGTGGGTTAGATCCGACGGGGTCTCGGCAGGGATCCACGAAGCTGTGGGTCCGCGGTTAATTGTGGTGCATTTTTACAAATGTGGTTTGATCATTGGCATTTCCGGAAATGAGTGCTTTTGAACGGTTTTCATGATTGCATGAATTGACTAAGTGTGTAAGAGGTAAGTGTTCGTTTGGCTTACTTGGCTAGGATGGCACTGGAGTATTTTGTTGTTTGATTTAAATCCTTTATTTGTGGATTTTGATGTTGGGATACAGACCTTGTGATCGTTCTTGTGTATTGTGAGTTGCTAAGATTTGGGGCTAAAATCCCAATGGTTTTATAAAAGTCGTTTTACGGATTTGGGGCTAAAATCCCAACGGTTTGGTAAATGTCATTTTTTCGGAAAGTAAACCTTTGGGGCGGTGACCCCTTTTGTCTTTTGGATTTTGAAAAGTCGGATTTGATAATCCTAAATTGTTTTCTATTAAAAACTCTCGATGGCATTCTAAATCGTTTTATAAATTATTCCCATTGATTTATGATATTTCGATTTTGAAATGTTTTCTCAAACCCTTGCCTCGGGAAGTACTTTTCGTCTCGTTTGGATCTTTGAGGATCCTCGGTTATTGTTATTCGTGGAATGTGAATTGTATGGCTCGTATTTGCACTTTGTTCTTGCACTAGCAAAACAGTGGAGTTTTGCTAACCCCCGAGTATTCGGGGGGTGGATGTCTGTTTTTGCATTCAGGTTTTGGAGCATAACACAGGGTCGGCACGAAGGATGATGAAAGATGATCGATACTAATCACATGAGGAACCGTACATCGTGTGTTGGTTCAGTTGTACTTTATTTTCCGCTGCTATATTGTTCCCGTTGTACGGGTGTGGTTGTATTTTGTCCCCTGCGTGGGCATGAGTTGTATTTGAGTTGTATGTATTTGTGGAAAGACCAAATCGGTATATTGAGTCATTGTAGCCTTGAAGGCATTGTCGAGATGTTAAATGTTGTTACCAGCCTGGTAGATCCTCGAGGAGAGGGTCTACGGCGTGTAATATCCCTGAGTGGATTGGGGGTGTTACATAACCAGCATAACACACGTTCGGTACACAATACATTGCACAACCGAGTGTACTACCATCCCATATGTACGTCGCAATCGTGCACAAATGGCACAACGCCTAACACGTATACTAATATAACATTATTATCACAAAGCCTTCAAATTACGGAAAACACAACCAACTCAACGGAACATAATTACGAAGGCAAGCAAAATCATCATACATATCATACGTAATTACTAGTCGCAAGATACAAGTCGTATAATAAGATACTTGCCTTAATAACCGCTACCAAACGCTCCGAAGAACACGGTTCGATCGGGAAGCTCGGACCCCGTAGAAGACAACGAACGGAAGGGTTCCGACTCGAGTTCTTCACAAGAATTCGACCCTAACAACATATAATCAATAAATCATTGATCATACGAGGAATAATAATGGTAGAACGCTCGAATTCTCTTTGTGACATTTTATCGAACACCTTCAAGGCGTCGATAAAATACTCAATAAAAAGACGAATCCTCGGAGATTCAACCGAGGAACAGCAAGTAATTCGACATAATATTGTTTAACAATCATAAATACATCACTATTCTGAGTTAAAACGGATTAAACGGACAAATCGAACAAAATCCCCAAAACTAGATTTTAAGAAAACTTGCCTTGATTCGCTGGATTGAAGGATGTTACGTGATGATCAATTGATGTTATGAACTCCAAAACTTCGTGGATTTATAGTATAACAACATGTCTTCGACTTCCCAAAGACTCCAGCCGCGGACAGGAAGGATAGGAAAAGAAATGAGTGAAAAACAACGACTGCTCGGCCATATTTATAGGCCTGCCGGACACGGCGCAAGAAACGCCTGCATGGCGCCGTGTGTCTCGGCCGTGTCTCGCAGCTGCCAGTCTGGCCGACCGGCGCAGACACGGCGCCAGCAGCGCTGTGGCCGTGTTGCATGTGTCCGGGCAGCCCCTCCCGGCTGCATCAAAATTACGTCCGAACGACCCCAAACCCGAACTCGAATACGAATCGGTTACAAGCATTCTGAAGTACTCGCAAATACGAATCTAAGATCTAATAGAACACACGATTCCGACCACCCGAAGGCTCGGAATTCGACAACGGAAGTAATTACCCAAAACTTTGGGAAATTACGAAAATGGCCCAAAACGTCCGAAAATCACGATACGCAATCGAAACACCAAACCAAAGCTCGCAACATGAATAATAACATTAAATGA
>JAWKAU010001107.1:0-16000 GCA_033398695.1 Orobanche coerulescens
AAATTTGGCCAAGTTAACTAGCATCGCAATATGAGATATTTAACAAAATACTATAAGCAACAAGTAAATTATAATAATTTGGATATTTAATATTTTTATAGTAAATTATAAAGTTAAGGCATGTTGTGAAAATTTGAGGTGTATTATAAAACAGCATATTTAAGTTCAAAAATACCATATAGGTTGTCCTAAATATTTTTTACACAACATCACTCATTCAATTATATGTCCGGTCAATTATAAATTACGATTTATCTAAATCTGTAAAAAATAATTCAAAATTACATGATACGTAATTTTGTTAAATTTCATTAAACAATGTAGATATATTGATATATAGATTGGTAATATATAAATGTATCATTAAACAATTATAAAATAGTTTATTCTTTAGCAATCATAATAATAAATTTTATGGTAAAATCATAATTTTGTCATCATTTCAAAATTACGACAAAGATAACCTAATTCAAGTAAGGCCCGTAAAATCTTCAAATAAAAAACAATGAAAATCTACAAAACTGTGTTTTCTCTTTTAGATGAGTGATAAGGCAACACACTGAACCACACCCTCATACACACTCGTGGCTTTATGAGTGTTGTACCGCATGCTTTACAGATAAAATATTCATAATAATATTATAAAAAAATTAATAGTAAAGCACGCGGTACAACACATATAATGCACGAGTGTGTTTGGGGTGTGGTTCAGGGTGTTGCTCTCCCTATCATTTCTCTTTCAACTGTACCTTCAATATCATAAACGAAAATCACATGATTTAATAATATCATAATTGAGTAGAGTTATATTAAATACCAAACTTTTCTTACATACCAAGGGACTCATCCTCGCCATCCATCCAAAAAAGAAATCAATGGTTGAGATTAAAATTATTTAATATTTCACACATTTTTTATAATTTAAATATCTCTTAAACCGTTAATCGTTAAGCGAAAATAATTACACCATCGCGACGAGTATTTAATTATCTTTCTATAGACGGGCACTTTGATATACTTTCGACAAAAAAAAAATTTCGTTTTATCACATATGATATATCACATATGATTTTTTCGGCCAGGAAAAAAAATGTGAAAAAAGCAAAAAAAAAATGTCGAAAGTATATCAAAGTGCCTATCTATAGAAAGATAATTAAATGCTCGTCGTAACGGTATATTTTTTTGACTTAACGATTAACAGTTTGAAAGATATTGATATTTGAAAAAAATGATGAAAGTGGATTTTTTAAATTGTTGGGATTAATCCCATCCATTAGATCAAATAAAGATGGAGGGAAGATGGAGGGTGAAGATTAGTCCCTTGATATGTAAAAAAATTTGGCCCTCAAATGATCTTAAATCTATCATAATTACCTTGTGATTTTATTTTATCCATAATTATACACCATTTAACACAATAACGGGGGGATGCATTCCTTTAAAAATATGAATCTCACAATTAGGGATTATCATTACAATATTGAATTAGGTACTAATACTATCATACGTTGGTGTTGGTAACGAAGGAAGTATGATGATTAACTTAAAGTCGATTACTAATTACAAAATTCTTTATATCAATTAACAAAAAGATTTACGACTAAATTTAATTATATTTTTGGAGTTGAGAGAAGTTGAGAGCAAATTAAATACTATTTTTATCAATTAAATACCAGTTTGAAATCATATATTCTTGTCACGAAGACAATTTTCGAAAGTTCTTTCAAGAGTTTGAGAACTCAAAACATAAATTTTGGTAAGACTGCAAAATCAATTTTCGAAAAATTAACTTGGCTCGATGGTGCCAAGTATTCGATAACAGTTTCCTTCGAATCCACACGATTTTAAAGTTTTAAAATGAAAAGTATGCAAATGCTCGACTATATCCGTACTCCTGTATACCAATTCTGTTCGTCACCAATATCCACTGATATTCCATCGGAAAACCACACGATCGAGTTCCAAAATCTCAATATATAAATTCCGACTAAGCTCCTTTCCACATATGACTTGCAACGTCAGTCATTAACCCATCCTGGATCACCTTAAATATGATATGACAAAATATTGAAACAAATCCACACAGCGAAAGACTTCCCGAGAGGTTCCATTTGAACAAGTAAACCAAAGCCTCGAAAGGCGGAAATAACATAGGTAAACGATTGGTAAAGTATTTTACAAATCTCGGGAGTTTTAAGAAAACAGAAAAGCCGTTAGAAACATTAGGGTCTCAGCCTGTATCTCGTTCCGCATTACAAAAAGTTTAAAAATAGAAAACCCCTTTTCGGACTCCAAGTCCTGAGCCACAAAACCATTTCAAAATCAATTTGGGTCTCGGCCCAAAATCATTTTCCGTAAAACATCTGTGAAATATTCATTTTGAAAAGTGTCATTTTCAAATGCTCAAAACAGTTCATATATATCATAAAATGAACTAACATGACTACATGTTCTTCTCAACAATCCATAGTACTTCTTCCGATTACACACTTCCGTTCCAAAATCTAACCAACATACTGATTTCCAAAATCATAGTTTCTCAAGATCATCAATCCTGTCCCACTCTAACATCTCATACTGTAACGCATGATATCTGCTGAATCTCAAACATATCAACTTAGAACGGCAATAAATCTCAAAAAAAAATCCAAATACTTACAGATCGTGAAGCCGACGATTCCCAGTGATACTGGCACATGTCTAAACTCAAGAAAATACTCGACACAGGTATTTTCAAAACTCACGTTTGCAAACTCAGTTCGACTCAAGAACACAATACATCTCATTCCAGAGAATCTCGTTAACACCATTTGGATAAGTCATAACAAGCCCAGTACGATACTGGCAAATCTGATAACGCAAAAGCCTGAGTGAACAACAAAGACTCACGGCTCTAGTATTTGTCAATCGACAACTCGAATTACGCAACAAAAACACGACCCAACTCGACCCAAATGCCTAGGTTTTCTGAACCTAAGCTCTGATACCATATTCTGTAACACCCCCAGATTTAACCGGAAATATTACAGCGCCGTGGGCCCCGAGATGGAACTCACAAGACTAAAAGAAATTTTCACAAACATTTACAAATGCCCGAGAGGCCAACAACGGTACTATCTTTAAAAATTCACAAAGACTTATAAAATCCATTTATCAAAAACCGTCGTAAAACTCATTTGAAATCGCAAGGACAAACAGCCGATACTCAAAAGTTTAGAAAACGATTTCCAAAGTAACCTCGCTACTGGATACCAAAAGTGCGTCTCAAAATACTCACGCAAATGAAAAGACCAACCAAAACGATGCTCTAGCAAATGAAAACAAGAACCAAACAAGAAACTCAATGTACGTAACATGTCCTAGACGGATCCTCCGGAAGCTCATCTCTTCACGACCGCTACAAGCTCGATACTCCAAGAACCTAAAAAGAAATCCCACGACGGGGTCAGCCATAATATCCAACAATGATAACCGTCACATCACATTAATAATAACATACCAATGAGAATACAACATAAGAATACGACCAACGTAATCTTTACTTACTCAAGAAATTCTCATCAAAATAACCATTATCACATTTCACATCCTGTACTCAATTAACCAATAAACTCGAACATAATATCTGTATTGTACCTTAAACAATACTCAAGATCCTCAAACTATCATAACCAACTCACGATACGGAAATCTACCATTTCTGACCAATACGATCCATCGAATAATATCATCAAATCCCAATACGATAATCGATTGTCCACCAAAGACAAGTACCAAGGAAATACGGAACATACCTCGAGATATGATGTGCCACGATAATCATATCGGTTTAATCCGAGATCAGATCAATGCAATACGGACACGGTCCTAACACAAGACCTACAAATGCATACTCATATGACCACGTCAATATGATCACAGCAATAACAATCATGTATACTCAATGGAAATCCGACGATCCAGCGCCCTCAAAGATAGATCCCTTTTTGATCCTATCGGATCAACATAAGGTGGATAACTAACAATACACATGTGAACAACAACACATGATAAAATCAATGATGCGAATTCACAAGATTCCATCAACACAATACCGTAATCCAACGATCCAAATACTTCTCAAGATAGATCCCCATGATGATCCCGTTGAACCAACGCATGGTGGAAAACTCCGTCCAACGATCCAGCCTCAAGATAGATCCCCATGATGATCCCGTCGAACCAACGCATGGTGGACATCCGATCCAGCGCCCTCAGCATAGATCCTCATAATCCCATCAGATTATTTACACAACATAACAACATAATAAGCATACACATATGCAAATCAACACGTTCATCAACATGAACAACATAACATGCACGACAACATGACAATTTACTAGGACGACTTCATGTTCAACAACATGAAAGAAAATGTGCGAGACCAAAATAAATAACATTAAACCGTATTCAATATGGAATACTTGCCCCGAATCCTTCGGGAGCAACCTCGATGTCCAATCATCACCGACGATTATCCCCAATGCTCGGCGATCCAAACGTACAACGAACTATAGATACTCATATCCTCGTCCTTACCATAATGTAACCTCGATATTCGAACATACCAATAACTGAGATAAAGCATATTCCTTATGATTTACCTCCCAGAATCGAAAGAACGATATGCGGTCCGGATACCCGGAGTTCACAATAATAATCATCGCTATATGCATTAAAAACGAAATGAAACTGAAACCATTCATTAAATATTATAACTGAGCAAGTAATAACTTGCCTCGATACCGATACCACGAAGCTGCTGCCGAACATATTGCCTTTATCTACGAGCTCCTCAGCCTCGATCAAAAGCAATACAATGGACATACTCGAACACGACCGCAATATCCGGTTATAATCACCGATCAATAATCTCAACCTATCGAAGAAATCAAATAACACATATCCGATAACGGTCAACAACTGAGAAAACTAACCAATCGAACTCAACGGTTCAACACAACCTCGAATAAACACAGTCAGAACCAACCAAGTCAAACCATCATGAATTCCTAATCAAAACACAAAAATACTGCACTGTCTGCCTACTTAGCGCACGTTAATCACCTAACATAGCGTGTGCTAAGTTGCTCCCGTTAGCGCGCGCTAGGCAGTAAACGTAGCGTGCGCTAATGCTGTGCAGTGGCATGCATTTCAAGCATCGTCTAACACTTCTATCATGACAATGATCAACTCATCTCGAGATTAAGGATTTCATAACAATCATGACATATAATTTAATAGCTCTTCAAGAACACGAATTATCCAAATTCACGTTCATGATCCATAAAATGATAAAATCCGATGTGTTCTAACATCTAAAAATCCTTATTCATCATGTTCTTCGACATACAATTCATATAACTTCAAGAATCATAGTAGCATCACCATAATCGTTACCATACGAAGTAACCAACGACAAAACATCAAAAATCCGAACTGAAGAAGGGAATTACATCAACATATATCTTGAATTCCATCCAAAACCATACGAAACATATCAATACTCATATATTGATAACAACACTAACTTAGTACGGTAATCCAACTCGTTGTCATGCTCATCAACTTGTTTATATGATAATCATCAACTCAAGAACATCATATACAATCCAAAACGAAATCTCAAAGTGAAGAGTAATTAACTTTTTTGAAGGAAAGGATTGATTTCCAAGAATCACCAATGAATTCAAGAACAAAGCTTTACTCCATGATTTCCATCTTTAATCTTGTTAAAGAGGATCATCCCTCAGTGTTTAGGAACTCCAAATGTTCTCAAAAGGTTGTCTCTATCGGGTGAAAGGAAAGAAATGGACGAAATGTTTCATGACACCCGTTAGTCCCTTTAAATAGAATACATCACTAGCGTGCACTAAACCATTATGTTTAGCGTGCGCTAGCCTTAGCGTGCGCTAACTGACTTTGTTAGCGTGCGCTATCGGCCTGCAGGCTACCGCCTTGCTTCAGAACTACCTTACGTACGTAATGCCCATGCATTAACGTACGTAAATCATCATGTCTAGCGTACGCAAGTCCTTACTCTTAGCGTGCGCTATCCGAAGTTGACTTACTATAGTGTTCACCTACCACTCGCCCCCACATTCCGACAGCATCTGGCAAGGATAAGATTCCTTGTTGACTGATATATAGTTAGCGTGCGCTAAGCCTAATGTTTAGCGTGCGCTAATACTTCAGGACAACAACCGTTGACTTACCAGAACGTGCGCCGAAAGCAGCCGGGTCCACACGCAGATTCCTTCCGATCTGTCTGCACTAGCGTACGCTAACCTATAAACGTAGCGTGCGCTAATCCTGCACGATAGCGTGCGCTAATAAGGCTATACTTAGCCATTTTCCGCAGTTCTTGTCCAACGTCTCGGCATACCAAAAACGAACATAAGACACACTGAACGGAAACACTGAATCCAATAATATCATCATACGATATACCCAATATCAAAAGTACGACAACCTGATACACAATATCCTCAAATGTAACTGTCGACCAAATACGATAATTATACCGATACTGATATCTCAGTCCTTTATTTATTTTATCCCTACTGTACAGATTTCACGCTGTACAATATAACTCGGATAAAATAATATTAAACAACAGTAATATAAATTCCGGATATTACATGTGTTTCGTGGAATCAAGGTATATTTCTTGATTTTCCTTCAAGTTGACTTTTCGGAGAATTTATTCTTGATTTCGATTCTAGTCCGATTTTGATACATCAGTTGGTGTAGTATGATGTTATTAATCGTGTTCTATGGGTTGTATATCCATATTTCGAGTTTGTTCAACTCGATTAGTGATTCGAGTGTTCTTGGGAGTTATCAAACATTGAGTGTTCGATTAAATGTCCCAATGAGTTTTCCTTCGATAGTTTGGTGGGATTTCCGTTGTTTTTTACCTTGATTCTCATTGTGATCGTATCTTTGTGTTCTTGGCCATTTGGGGGAAAACCCTTGAAATTGTGTCGTTGGTCCCTTTAATGCAACGACTTTAGGTCGTGCTATGGAATTCGTTTTCATTGTTGTTATTGTTGTTCGTAGTTTATTGTCGCGGGTTAACGTTCGGTGGAGTCGGCGGGTTCGTGGTCGGTTCGTGCCAACCTACTTCGGTCGATTCTCCGCGTTGTGGTTGTTAGAGGCAAGTACCTTGTTCATACTTTATTGTTTTGTGGATATGATAATTAGTGATCGTCTAAATGTGTTTGTTGGTCGTTTGCATTGAACTTTCAAAAGATTCGGGTTAGCCTTGTTAAAGGCTTGTTTTCAAAACGCGTGTGTATTGTAAATAGTGTGTCTTGTGAATGACTATGTGAATCCTATGGATATGTTTGGTGTTGATGTTGCGCTTGATAATTCGTGTGTACGTATATTATCTCTTTTCGGGGCGTTATGGTTTGACGTAGTGTTTTGCTAAGTGTTTGATGCCTCTGGGTGAATTGTTTGGATATTCTTGGTATGATATGTTATTTGTGCATGATTGTTTCGCTAGCCAGCTCGGGAGGGTCCTTCGAGGCCTCGGGTGGGATTTGTGGCTTCGTCCCGGTCCTAGGCGATGCCTGTGTGTGTATATTCAGTGAATGTATTTTACTCACCTTGAGTAGGTTCGACGGGGCCTCGAAGGGTAATCCAATGGGTGAGCCCTGGATTCACGAGTAAAAACTTCACAGGTTGTTGTGCATATTTAGTGAATGTATTTTACTCAGCTTGGGTAGGTTCGACGGGGCCTCGAAGGGTAATCCAATGGGTGAGCCCTGGATTCACGAGTAAAAAACTTCACAGGTTGTTGTGTGTATTTAGTGAATGTATTTTACTCACATTGGGTAGGTTTGACGGGGCCTCGAAGGGTAATCCAATGGGTGAGCCCTGGATTCACGAGTAAAAACTTCACGAGTTGGTATTGATTTTTATGTCCGTCGAGGACACGTGACGTGGGTTTTAACCCTGTGGATTGTTGTCGGTTTTCTATTTGCGAAAACAAAACCTTTGGGCTGTGACCCCTGTTGATTTTTGGCAAGTTAATGGTTTGATAATCATAAATTGTTTTCTATTAAAACTCTCGATGGCATTTTAAACTGTTTTATAAATCGTTTTCCCTTGATTTGTGACCTTTCGATTTTAGAATATTTTACCAAACTCTTGCCTCGGGAAGTACTTTTGTTACGTTTGGATCTTTGAGGATTCCTGGTTATTTTGTTCTTGGAACTTGTATTGTATGGCTCGTATTTGCACTTTGTTCTTGCACTAGCAAAACAGTGGAGTTTTGCTAACTCCCGAGTATTCGGGGGGTGGATGTCCTGTTTTTGCATTCAGGTTTGGGAGCATAATACAGGGTCGGCACGAAGGATGATGAAAGATGAACGATATTAATCACACGAGGATCCGTATGATGTCATTGGTTTAGATGTATTTTATTTCTGCTGCAGTATTTCTTTCCCGTTGTACGGGAGTGTGTTGTATTCGACCCCTGTGTGGGCATGTAATGTGTTTGAGTTGTATGTATTTATTGAAAGACCAAATCGGTCTACTGAGTCATTTTAGCCTTAAAGGCATAGTTGAGATGTTCAATGTTGTTACCAGCCTGGTAGATCCTTGAGGAGAGGGTATACGGCATGTAATATCCCTGAGCGGATTGGGGGTGTTACATTTTTTTTCTTATTACCTATCAGCACTCCACTATCAATTTAATATTATTATTTCTTAATAAGTGCGTGAACTGTTAATAGTGTATTTAGTGTAGGACGGAATGAGTACTTTATAAGGAATGAAGAAATAAAAATAAAGGGTGTGAGATTACAAATGTGTGTCTTTTCATGTTATTATGTCAATTTAGAATGACTGCAACTTTGAAAGGTAACTTCCTTTATTCTCAAATGAACGCGAACGTTTAATGCAACTCTTGAAAATCTAAAAATAATTAGTTATTTGTAGAGTTTGATGGAAAAATTATAAAACGCAGACATTTCCTATATTATTTGGGTCTTCATATTTTCTTCTATTCTAACTTATATATACTTGTGATTCTGGATGCTACTAAATTCTAAGGAGTGTAATATTAGAGTATGTGACAATAGACTTGTGTCGTGGACGTTAATTTCTTGAGACCATTTACACCACAATATGAGGAATTGATACAAAAAAATAAGATCATTTTTTCGGTGTGTCTCACATATACAATTATATGATTGCTCTCAAACATATCTCATCACCCATTTTAGATAGTATTATACAATCATTTTTAAGCTATTAATACTACAATATAATCTATTTCGATGAAAGCCAAAAATATTGGAAACAAACGTGTAAAAGGAAGAACTTGTGTGCATGTTCAAGAAACATCTGAATTCTCGTGGGCGGTTATAGGTGATGAGTTACATTCTCCAGCACCTAAATCAGCCATGTCCTCGACGCCGTGTAGTCTTTGAGCTTATTCTCGAACTGCCATAAGTCTAACTCAATTTCCTATGTGGCCTCGGTTTCGGACAGTCCCCTCCACTTGATCGCAAACTGTTTGCACTGGGTACTTCCTTAGAGTCTAACAGTACAGTTCGCAAATACTTCTTCAACTTCCTTATCGAAGGACTTAGCCACAATTGGCGGTGCTTGATGTGACTCGCTTCTTCGGATGTTATTCATCTAGTTGGTACGGTTTGAGCATACCAACACAGAGGATTGGATAATTTTTCAAGTAGCGGGTAAGTTAGACGGTATAAGACCTTACACAACTTCACCAAGAATGGAAACGGTCCATCAATTTGCAAACCCTTGTGACATGCGTTAAATTGTTCGGCTTTGATCTTCACAAGGACTAGGTCGTGGATCCAGTATTCCATGTGCCGCCATCTCAAGTCTGTCCATTTTTTCATTAACAGTTTGAATGAAGAAAAATCATCATATAATATAGTATAGTGTCTTATGTCAGTTTGCATTTATTATTAAATAACATATAAATGCATATATTATGTTATACTCCCTCGATTCTTGGCTAAGTACTCCTCTTTAGCAAGTTTCATACTTGGTTACTACTCATTTTCATTTATAATGTGTGATCCCACATTCTTTCATCTCTCTCTCTCTCTCTCTCTCTCTCTCTCTCTTTTGTCTCCCTGCATTTTTTTCTTATTACCTATCAATAGTCCACTATCAATTTAATATTATTATTTCTTAATAAGTGCGTGAACTGTTAATAGTGTATTTAGTCTGGGACGGAATGAGTACTTTATAAGGAATGAAGAAATAAAAATAAAGGGTGTGAGATTACAAATGTGTCTTTTCATGTAATTATGTCAATTTAGAATGACTGCAACTTTGAAAGGTAACTTCCTTCATTCTCAAATGAACGCGACCGTTTAATGCAACCCTTGAAAATCTAAAAATAACTAGTTATTTGTAGAGTTTGATGGAAAAATTATAAAATGCAGACATTTCCTATATTATTTGGGTCTTCATATTTTCTTCTATTCTAACTTATACTTGCGATTCTGGATGCTACTAAATTCTATAAGGAGTGTAATATTAGAGTATGTGACAATAGACTTGTGTCGTGGATGTTAATTTCTTGAGACCATTTACACCACAATATCGAGAATTGATATAAAAAAACAAGATCATTTTTTCGGTGTGTCATTGGGCTTTGGCTAAACATGATCGCGCCATGTTGATTTTTTTGCCAAGACTTAGCTATCCTCGTTGTTCCCAAGCTCCTTTCATCGTCAATTTCGATTTTGTAGGGGGTGCTAGATATTGCGGCCTCATCACAATCTCGAATAGATTTTGATATGAAGAATCATTTCGTTGCATATTGAATGCAAATTAGACAATGTCCAACAATTTCGCACAGTCCTATTGATTGCCACTAACAAAGTGTCGTAAGTAACACTCGAGCAAGTTATTCACCCGTTCGTTTTCTCTGTCGGTATGAGGTTGGACGCTTGTTGAGAAGTGGCTCCATACCAAAGTATTTTTAAATAGTTCTATCCATAATCTCCTTGTGCAGTGGGGGCCTCTATTTCTAATGATGCTTCGAGGTAACCCCCAATACTTCACCACATTCTTAAAAAACAATCGGCAGTCTCCTCGGCCGTATAGTCCTTCTGTGTAAGGATAGTTGTGTATTTTGAAAACGTGTCCACCACCATTAAGTGCTGACTCCCTCACAACATATTGTTTGTGGACGGAGGGAGTACTATATATAAAATATAAATTCAATATATCTAAATAAACAAGTACGACGGAGCAGATACCTACGGAGAAGGTGATACTCAGATCCACTGTGGGTCGTGGGCGGAACGATTCATACATCGCGGACCAGAACAGGACAATGCCGGTCGAGCCAAATTGCCTTCCTTGACAAAAATGTTGTATCAAAATATTCCGTTTAACTTTTTGAGTGGATCAAACAACTAAAATGAGTCAAAAAGAAAAAGATAAACCCATCTAGAAGGTTGTTATTTAAACAAGTCCATAATATTTTTACACTATGATAGGGTCTGTTTGATAAAATTAACTGCAGATGTAAGTTGTTAGTTGTCAAAGTAGTCGTTGAATAGTTGTTCGTTGTCAAGTAGTAGCTCTTGGAGACGACTGTCAAAGTAGTTGTTTGATATATGTGTCCGGCACAAACTAATTGTTGAAATAATAAAATAAATAAATATATAATTTTAACTAAATTTGGTAGCTTTTGTCAAGCTCTCCTCCAAAAATTAATTTTATAGCTTTTATGAAACATTAATTCAAAAGCTAAAAGCTATCATACACCACTCATTTACCAAAATATCACTATATTATTTACTAGTCAAAACCAATATTTTCAATAGCGGTATAATACACACTATGTGACGCACTTTTGCGCCAGAAAAACCAAAACACGATGTTGCATATTGTTGGTTGTCCTTCCTCTCATTATGCACATGCAATTTGATGACGTGGCATGTAAACTGCGCTTATGCATATTTGAGAAAAAAGACGTATGTAATTAGGATCACATTTTTTAGAATATTATCAAAGTTCCTCAGTTTTTATTAGCTGTTGTGCAGCAAAACATTCTACCCCCTAAAAATAAGTTTCGTCCCGAAACTTAAAACAAAAGCAAAGCGACCCTCGACAACACACAAGAGCTCCATGTAGTATAAAGCTACTACGGTCCGATTCAACACGCAAGAATGCTTACGAAAAGCAACGAGTATGAATCACTGCGGTTGATAAAACCGATCAGTACAAAAATCAAATCACGATTCCCACGCTGAAATGTATGAAATTCCAGTAACTCAAAGATTTGGAAGAACAAATACGAAGACAATTTTCCAACACTTATGGAAATTACAAAGTGGCCCAGATGTTCAATAATAACGATTACGAGATCAACAATAATGATTGGACAATGACGAACAAATAGTAAGGATCGAACAACAACGATTAACTCTGAAGTTCGCACCTCAAATCAAGACATCAATAAACTTGTAGGAACCATCAGGTGTTAGTTTCGAACACGGTTCACAAGAAATCGATCCGAACTTGGAAAGATCACAATGATATAAACATCAATTTGGAACAATATGCGAACTTGCTCGAATGACAAGGGTGAGAACAACACAAGATCAGAAGCATTAACAAACACAATCAAGTCAATACGGTCGAATGAAACGGAAGCGAAAAAAATATGGGTATTACACAGAGCCGTCGATTAATCGAATCTTCGAAACTTTATGAAATTTTTCAGGAAAGCGTGATCAAGAGCACTGAAAACTTTTTGTTAGCTGTTGTGCAGCAAATCCCTTATTCCTGATCAAGAGCACTGAAAACGTGAAAATTGAACAAAAACATGTATGGAGAACAACAAATTCTCTCCCTAGTACCCCCCTCTCTAAATTGCACATCAGCGATGACCCACGAGAAGTCACATTCAATCCCGATTGAAGGGTTAGAATATCAGAATTTTTAAGTTTTGAGGATTGACTATTTTAATACTTATTTGTTAGTCGAAATGATTTCATGATTATAGAGAAATATTTTTTTATAATTTTAATTAAAGAATAATATATCCAAATTACCTACTATATGCACAATGCTACTTCACACTACACAATTCCGAGCAAAAACGAAATGTGCTTGAGCTGCGGCTGCGCAATTAAAAACACTGGTCAAAACATTAACTAATGTCGGACACGCCCTATATATTCATTCCAAAATTCCTGCTCTACATTTTAATCACAAATAAATGACTAAGGATTCGTTTTTTGATCGAATGAATCTAAATCGAATCAACTAAACTAAACTAAATCGAATCAATTGAATCGAATCAATCGAATGGATTCGAATCGAACTAAATCAACTTAATGGACTCGAATCGAATCGAATCGAATCAAATATATGTTACGGGTAAATAATAATAATAATAATAATAATAATAATAAAATATAATAAAATAATAGTAAAAATAATAATAATATAATAAAATATAAATGATAAGTTGAGATCTATTTGATAAGGGTAAATTGTAGTAATATTAATGATATTAATAACAATAACGATAATAAATATAATAACAATAACAATAATAATAATAACACTGATAATAATGGTAAATAATAATAATAATAGTAATCGAGGAATCAATTGATATCGATTCAAGTTGCGCGGCAAGAGTTTCGCCTTTTGAAGGCCAGTCGTATCGACGAATTAGAAGAGATGTCAACCGGCAACCGTATCTGGAAACAACAACAACGATAATAATAAATATTATTAATAATAATAGTAAATATTATTAGTAATAATAATTAAGATTAATAATAATAATAATACTAACACAATCGAATCGAATCGAATCGAACTGAATTGACTCAATTAATCAATCAATCGAAAATCAAAAATAAGTCCAAAAGAACCGGACTTAATTTTAGTTCTGGTCATGCTAATGATGTGATGATGATGGATACTTAAGTAAGTGTAAGTGAGACCCTTTGTTGGGTACCTTTCTTCTTAGTGGAGTGAACAAATGGGGAACACATATGATAGAATTATGGACAATATTATGATAATTATGGGGCAGGCTTATTTAAAGTATCCTTTCAATTTGAAGGCCCAACATTGAGTTCCTGTAGTGATTAGGTTGCAACTGCCTGTCTGCCATTCATTTGTTATCATCATATATAATGAAAGATCGAGTCCTAAAAATGATTGGGGAGTATTAATAACATCAATTTTGAAACATTTATTAGTATTTTGCAATTTAGCCCACATATTTTCCTGCAGCTTTCAATTTAACCCCAAAAAATCTGTATACTTCAATTTAAACCCGTTTTGATTTATTATTCTTCGATTTTAACCCAGTCAGCTTCTCAACTCTTACAATTTGACCTCACTCAACTTTAAAACCTCCAATTCAGTCCCATTTTGACCAAGACATTAAAATGTTGACATTTCAATTAATATTAATAATTAGTCCGATTTTATGCATATATATTTTAATTTCCGTCATTATATCGTAATATTTTATAATGATTTAAATATTATTATATGTAGACTTTATCGAGGATTTACGGGCTTAGGACTGTGAGTCGAGCATCTCCATATTCAAGTCAGACAGCATCATTTATTCGTGGGAATTTTCACTATCACTTTAATTGCTTTAATTGGATTGTATATGTGATATTCAATTCAATATGTGATATTCAATTCATGTTTAAAAATTGACGATACATGTTGTGAATCAGGCTCACATGTATACGTGTAAAGAGGCTATCTTAAGATATATGTTGTTGCGGGGACGGAAAATGCTATACTACCCACTCTACAAGTCCCTAATTTCCCCCAACATCTTAATTAGATGGATTCTAATTGGACCCCTCATGTATAAATATGAGTCCCGCGAATAAAAACACGACATGTGTCATTCGGTACATATGTTGGGACCAATTTTAGGGTGTATAGCATAACTCATGTGACACCTGCGCAACCTCAATATTCACATGCGTGCTCGATTCATGTTATATGTGGTATTTTGTGTATGTTTCATGTTGTTGCGGGGACACCTGCGCAACCTCAATATTCGTGTTATGCGTGCTAGATTCATGCTATACGTAATATTATGTGTATGTATTCATGTTGAGGAAAAGATATGATAGATTATTCATTTTATGCATTCCATGAGATTATATATTAATGTGATAAGTGAGATTTCCACGAGCTGGAGAAAGCTCACCCCCACCTTTATTGATCCCGCAGGTTAAACCGAGCCGGATGAACGAAGGAGCGAGCCGATAGGGCATATGAATGAAATTTATTAAATGATGTTTTTCTTATGTCAAATGTTTCGAAATTCTTTTGGGGAAACTTTTGTTAGAAATTAACAATTTATAATTTATTCTTCCGACGCAAATTTTATTTCGTATCTATGACGTGTTATTGCATTAATTAAAGGTATTTAATTTATGTGAGTGTAGCGACTCGACTTTGTAGGCGTGATTCTTCATCAAATTTACTTTTTATTTATTTTCCCCAATAATTACCCCTAGAAATTCGGGGCGTTACATAGTGATATAACTTATATTACACACATTAACGCAACCTTGATATAAAGTATATAAATATCTGCACAAATATTACGTACAAAACACGTAGATATTCAACCAAAAGCACAACCGGTGCATCGCACGGGTTCGTAACGCCTCGTATATTTATAATTTTCTATGATCTTGAATAACTGACATCATGAATTCCATAATTAATTCACTTTTTCTTGCATTTAACAATTTCCAAAAATAAAAAAAAATAAAGAAGAAGAAGAAGGCGAGGCCGCGAGGCTATTGTGACTTTGCGGAGTTTATTTAAAAAATTCTAAAAAATTCTACATAAACCGATACACCGTTAAAAATAAAGGAGCTTTTATAAAATGTTATAAAATAAGTTCGGGTTGAGATATTTATTTCAGTCTTTCTTGTCA